>PVKE010001161.1:15968-107937 GCA_004027555.1 Craseonycteris thonglongyai | reverse complement strand
AAAAAAAAAAAACAACACTTAGATTTTCCAGGCAGATGGGCAGGATTTGTGTCCTGGCTCTTCCATTTGTTACCTTTGTGATTATCATGCCGATCTTCATACTGAGTACATGAAGACCTTAGAAGAGGTAACAGGATATAGATAATTCACAGGGAAGTTTCCATCTCCCAAAATAGAGCTGACTGTGAGGGTACCTTGTCTGACTGAGGTTTGGTTTTTTTTCCTATCCACCTTTTCTACCAACTTGCAAATACTTTTGAAAAATAGGTGCTAAACGTTTTATATATGTCAACTGAACATTTTGCTTTCACCATAATTGAAAGATGACTGATCCAGTTGTCAGTTAAAATTTCATTAACCATAACTTCTGATGATAGATCAGGGAGATATTTCACACATAACTTACAAGTCTGGCTCCTGGTTAAAAACCAATGTATGATATTTTCAGGGGTGACCATAGGCAGTTTCAAGGGCTGTGCCTCGTGGGCCTCATGGGGAAATGACATCGTCTCTGCAGGAGACTTGGTGCAAAATCCGTTTATGGCAGCCTCTGAAGGCAGTTGCAGTCAAAGGTTTAACCCAACCCCCCTCCTTTACTCCCACCCTATTTGCATTGCTAGCTCTTGGAGCTTTTATTACTAGACTCTTTAACTGAGAACTTGGGCAGAAGTATTCTTCAGGCTTTTTTGATGAGGTCTCCTTACCAGGGGAGAAGGGACAAACCTAAGACAATCTTCTCCACTGGGATTGTTCTATTCCTAGCCCTCGCACTCACTCTTCCTTCCATTCTCCTGTCTCTCCCTCCTTCTCCGTAACCTGCCAGTCTGTGTGCTGTTCCCTGGGGTAAAACCTTCTCCGTTTTGCATTCTGCCTCATGCCACCTCATTAAGTGATTAAAAAGGCTTGCCTCTTTCTTTTTGATTTCTTGATTTAATGGTTACTCTAGCACTTACCAGCTCAGCTCTTTCTCTCTCAGATCAGCTGAGTCCCTGACAATTAAGAATCAAAAAGCTGAATGATATTGATGTAACACAGCTCATGAATTATTTATGTGAATATGTTTGCTCAATGTTTATCCAAAAACAAAAACAAAAAAGGGATATAATTAAGGTTAAATTATTTCTGCTCTAGTACAAGTAATAGTTATATATAGATATAAAAAATATTGAAACAAATAAACCATATTTTATTAAGAAATGTGTACATAATTAAACATTTTTACTTTTAGCTTTAATAATAATGTTAAAAAATTAACATATTTTTCTTGATTTGCAACCAAATTGGGTCTCAAACCAAGACAATATATACACACACACACACATAGAGTTTGTGTTACAGGGGGGAAAAATCACTGTGAATATATATATATTTTTTTCTTTAGTGAAATATGAGAGTATCAATAAGATACTTTCAAGAGTAAAAATGTACTGCATTAAGTTATAAGTCTGTGAAAGAAATGAAATGGAAATATGAATACAAAAAGAAGAGAAAATTATATAAAATCCCCACTTGTTGATGAAGAGCTTTTCCATCAATATTTAAATTGAATGATTATGAGATCAAATTCCTATGGTTTCCTAACACCAGTGAACACATATGATTGAATGATGTAAGAGCAATACATTAGAATACCTATGTTCACAAGGCAAGAAATAACATCTTTTGCAGCTATATTTAAACTTTGGATGAAATATTTGCACATGTCAAGATAAAAGTATGTGATGAGGTGCATTGTTTTTAAAAATTATTTTAATGGTATTTGATAAAAAATATTTGATGACCACTTATCTAAAAGATGATATTCTGTGACCTGAGAAACCACAAGGAAAGCTTTCATCCTGGCCAGGTACAGCCTCTGTGGGAAAATAACTTGACCCAAAACAAGACAAAATCTCTTTCTCTGACACAGACATCAGAAAGAGTTACAAAATCCTATTAAGGACCTAGAGAAAATTATTAGACATAAAATGTTTCAGGACCCATTAAAAATCTCTAAAAGCACTAGTTCCTTAGAAGAGTCTACTGTAGAGATAATAGATACAGCTTAGGTAGAATACACTCTGTGTCAGTCAAGGGCCTGGCAGAAAACAGATAGCGCATTCAAATAGGTGACTGAGGAGAATTTGAGGCAGAGACTCTGTACTAAAGTGATGCCAAGGTTAAGGGAGCAAGAAACAACAGAGCACAGACCAGCTGGGAAGCCTTTGACAGCCATAGTCTTTACCAAATCCCATTGAGAGAACCATAGGTATAACACAGCAGTTGCTTTTCAACATATTAACTTAAAATTACGAATGAGATATTTACATTCCGTTTTATAATATAGTGTCTTCAAAAGCCAGTGTGTGCTTTACACACATGCCACGTTTCAATGGCTTAAGAGTCATACATGATAAGTGGCAGACTTCATGGGCAGTGCAGTTCTAAAAATTAAAAAGGTACTTGATAGAAATAAAGGAACATTTAGTGGTAAAATTATAATGAAGAGATTGTGTTTGAATATTCTTATTGAACGTATTTTTATATTTCTAGCCACGAAGGCAGAAAGATTATGCATGTGAATTTTAGGAATCTAAAAATTAAATCCACTTAAATCCAATAATTCTACCTATCGCCTTCACCATTTCTTAGTCTTGTTCTTTCTTTCCGGTATTGTATAATTTTGAGGTCAGCTAGGACATTTAACCTTGGACTGATAGGAACAACGTACAGCTAACGTAGTAAAATACAAAAACTCAGGAATAAAACTATAGATCTTTTTAAAGAGAGGAGAAAAAAGAACAAAAGCCAACTATTTTTTTAATTATATTTTATTGAGATATGATTTGCATACCATAAAATTCAGCATTTTTAAAGCACCCAGCTATGATTTTAGGAATATTCAGAAAGTGGTGCAACCCTCACCACCATCATATTCCAGAAACTTTTCATTACTCCCAATTAATTGCTGTAACCACTAGCAATTACTCCACATTCCCCCTTGACCTCAGCCCCTGGGAATCACTTAATCTATTTTGTCTCTATGAATTTACCAACTACAGACATTTCCTAATAATGAAATTATGTAGTATGCCATCTTCTGTGTTCAGCTTTTTCATTTATCATGTTCTCAAAATTTATACATATTCTATCAATACTATGTTCATCTTTACGACTGGATAATTTTCCATGGTGTGAACATATCATACTTTGCTTCTCCTTTTCCAGTTGATAAATGTTTATGGTATATCTTTTTGGGCTATTGTGAATAATATTTAAATACCGATTTTTGTCTGAAGCTACGTTTTCTATTCTTTTGAGTATGTATGAGGGAAGAATATGATAGGTCATATGGTAACCATGTTTAAAGTTTTTGATTAACAATTAAACTCTTTTCCAAAGTAACTGTATCATTTTACATTCTTACCAACAGTGTATTAAGGTTCTTTTTGTCAATCACCTCTTCATAAACACTATTTTACCATCTAGTTTTTTAAGTAAGTCCCTTAGTAGATATGGCATGGTCTCCACATTTCGCTAAAGACTACTGATTTTAAGCATCTTTTCATGGATGTGTCTACAATTTTTATATCTTCTTTGGAAAAATGTGATTCAAATACTTTGTCTATTTTTAAGCTATTGTTGAGTTGTGAGAGCTATTTATGTACTCTGAACTGTATAATCCCTTATTTTGAGAATTTTTATCCCCATTCTGTACAAAAGTTTTAAAATATAACATAGTCCAATTTATCTTTTGTTGTTGTCATTGTTGTTGTTGTTGATTGTGCCTTTGTTGTCATGTGTAAGGAACTATTACCTACTCCATGTCACAAAGATTTATACATAGATTTTTTTTTTTCTGTGAGTTGTATAGTTTTGCTCTTACATTGAGGTCTCTGGTAAATTCTGCATTTGTTGAGTTTCATGTAAAATATGAGGTAGGAGTCCAAATTCAGTTGTTCTGGTATCATTTATTAAAGACGATTCTTTCCCTATTTAATTGTCTTGAAACACTTGTCGAAAATCAACTGATCATAAACATAAGGTTTTATCTTTGGGCCCTCAATTAATAGATGTCTGTCAGGTCTAATTGTTTTATGGTGTTCTTCGGGTTTTGATTTCCTTGTTGATCTTATGCCTAAATGTTCCATATGTTATTAAAATAGAGTATAAAAGTCTCCAACTGTTATTGTTGAATTTTCTATTTATATTTTATTTCTCCCTTCAATTTTGTCAGTTTTTGGTTCCTGCATTTTGGAGCTCTGTTATTGTAAACATATTGTGTAAATGATTATAAGTTTTACAACTTCCTAATACCGTAGTTTAAGCGTTTTTTATTGTTATAGTATTTTCTCTCTTTTTCTTTAGCAACATTTTCCATCTTAAACTTTATCTTTTCTGATATTGGTGTTGCCAAGAGATTGTCTTTTGGTTGCTAGTTGCCTGGTATATTTTCTTCCATCATTTTTCTTACAAAACATTAGTCTCTGTGAAGCTAAAATGTATCTCTTTTAGACAGCATATAGTTAAGATATGTGTTTTCTTAAGCCATTCTGCAAATCTGTGCTTTCTTCTTATGGCATTCTGCCAAGTTGTTTTTTGATTAAAATCTTTAGTACCTTTGTATTCAATGTAATAACTGATATACGAGGGCTGTGCAGAAAAAAATTCAGCCATTGTCAATATAATGAGAAGGATTACATGGCTGGATACTTTTGAGACAGCCCTCGTATAAGAGTTATGTGCACCTTTAGTTATTTGTTTTTTATATGTTCATGTCTTCTTTGTTCCTCAAACCTCCATTCCTTCCTTCTTTTGTATTAAGTGGACATTTTCTGGTATACCATTTTAATATCATTGTCTCCCTATAATTTTTCTCTAAGTGGTTTCTCTTGGGGATTCAGTTAACGTCTTAGGTATAACAGTCCAGTTTAAATTAATACCTTAATTTCAACTTCATACACAAAGACCTAGCTCCTATATAGCATCATTCCCCCCTCTTTTGTGGTTTTGTCATACAAACTGCATCTTTGTATGTTATATACCCTTCTAAACAAATCTGTATATGTTGAATTGCACAACTGTATTTTAAATCCTATAGGAGAGAAAAAGGATTACAAACAAAACCATATTCTATATTTACACATATAGTTACTTTTACCAGATATCTCTATTAAATTCATGTGGATTTGAGTTACTGTTTGGTGTTCTTTCATTTTACTGGAAGGATTTCCTATAACTTTTCTCATGGGACAGCTCACATAGTGATGATTCTTTTGTTTTTACTTATATATAATGTCTTAAATTTTCCTTTACTTTGGAAGACTCACTTTCATGTGTATAGCCTCTTAGATGACCATCTTTTTCTTCAGTATTTTGAATATGTAATTCCACTACCTTTTGGCTTCTAAGGTTTCTGATAAGAAATTGACTTAATTGTATTAAAGAGTCACTCCTGTCTTGCTGCTTTCAAAATTCTCTCTCTGTCTTATTTTACAGCTTGATTGTGGTATGTCTGGATTTGCATGTCTTTGAGTTTATCTTATAATATTTAGTTTCTGGAGCTTTTTGACTGTGCAGATCATTTTACATCAGAAATCTTGGTCTAATAAATCTCTAGGCCTTTGTAAAGAGGTGCTTGAAGCATGTCGGGTCATATTCTCAATTCTTAGGCAGACAGTCTACAATTCTGCCTAGCTTCAATTTCTTTCATGCATGGAGCTTCATGGTCATCTTAGAGTGAGATGCCAGGGTATTTTCAGGTCTTCCCTGGGTATGTGCTCATGGGTACATATGTGCATTACTTTTTCTATTTTCATAAATAGGTCCAAGCTATCAAATTCTCCAAGGATATGCTATTTTCTAGCTCTTCTTTCTAAATTTTTTGGTCAAATCCTTGTTTATCCCAACTGTTATCACCTCAGACAGCAGCAATGTTAAACAATCCTTAGTGATTGTTTTCTACAAATACCCAGAGGGAAAGTCTTTGCAAAGAGCAATGTCAGAGTTAGGTGAAATAAATACAATCTCTAGGAGTGTAGTTTTCCAGGGAATTGCCAAACAGGTAATACACTGACAATTGTCTTTTTTTTTTTTTTTACAAGGTTGTTGTACCACTGCCTTCACTGTAATTGTGGAGCTCTTGGTAGTCAAGGCTACTGTGTAGCTGGGGAAAGAGAACTTGAAGTAAAGAAACTTTAAAAAATGCCATAAATCTCACTATTTTGACAGAATCAACAATTTTTCTTAAATGAGCAATGTACAGTTTTGCAAGCCTTTAGTTAATTTCAAGAATTCTGAAAAAGTTATTTATTTATTTAGTTATCCAGTGTTCTGATTGGTTTTATAAAGAAACAGATATTCAGAGGTACTTAATTCACCATTGCTGCTGATGTTGCTCCAATAGAAGCATATTTAAATCCTACCCAACCACAATAATGGCAAAATAAAAACAAAGCCTGATTCTGGAAATAATGGAGATCAAATATGCCACTGCACTTTTTGCTAAAAGAAAATGTATTAGCCTCATTGTTTATTGATATATATATATTCAGAATTTAAGGATTCATATTATTTTATTTTAGATTTTCAAATATAATTCAAATGTATGATGTAATTCAACTAAAAAATGTAAAGCTTTTAAGTAATTTATAGCGTATCAGTAATTTTATTTTACTTTTGTGTAGTATTGATCATATTAGTATAAAATAAAAGAGTGAAAAATGAGAGACAGCATATTTTTATACAATTTAAGAACTGGGGTCTCTACACTAATGTTTTATGTGTTACATAACATGATCTAAGGGAGTGTACTGATCAAAAGTAATAAAATGAAGTGTATTACAGTTGTGAAAAACATTGGTCTTTCATAAATTACACCTAATCAAACCCAAATAATTTGAAAAATTATATTAAGTATATGATAATCATTCCAAATATTATTTATTAGTTTTTTTTAAGATTTATTTTTATTGCTTTTGACAAAGAGACAGAGAGAGATAAAGAGAAGGGGGAGGGCCCAGAGCAGTCTCCATAATTGCAAGTCATTACCATAGTTTTCTACATTGTTTTATTCCACAGGTGGGTGCAGGGCTGCACAGGGCAGGAACTGGTGGGGCCTCCCACATAGGAAGCTCATCCCAGTGAGAACTGAATTAGGGGCAAACCCCAGTTCAGCATATGCATACATACAGGCTGGGGCCAAGATTAGATCCTGAAACACTGGGGCTGCAAGAAGAGTGCTTACCCCGCTGAGCCAACCTGGTGTGTTTGTTTGTTTTTTAATTTTTTTCTTGTTTATATCTCCCTTTGGAAATTTGAATCTGTATAGAGAAGTGTAGGAATACTGTCAATACAGATAGATTATATTGTTGGCCTATGAGTTAAATGGGCTTTCAAACAAAACTTTAAGGGATTTTATTTATCTCTATTATCATTTGTCAATTATGTGAATTTCTATGATACCAGATATCTCCTTGGTCCTATTTGGAGAAAACTTAGTTTATAATCGGTGTTGGCTCAAAACAATGCCAACTGGGACATGCAGTTGGGTTTATACACTTCAAATTCAAGTTCAGCCAAAAGTGTTAAGTGAAAATGAGAACCTGCAACTTAAAATGTAAATTAAAATTTTTTAATATTAGAGCAAGATTTAATAGAATTACATTGTACATATTATAATATACAGATTTTACTGTGATTTGAAATTCAATATTAAAAAGTGGAAATGGTTTGTCAACCCAGCACTTCTGAATATGATTCCTTTACTTATAAGTATGTATTAGGTCATGAAAATGAGGCATTTGTTGATAAAATAAAACTTTGACATAATTTGGGAGACTGGACAGCTCATTTTCTACCGCCTAAAACAAAATTCATATGGGACCCTCAATTCTCCTGTTAATTATTACAGTGCCTGTGTCTTCAAGTTAGAACAGTGAGTTAAAATTGCTGCGCCTTAATTATTTATATGACCATTCACAATGGTGAATGGTTACTGATTCTAGAATAAGTAATTTCATCATATCCTAATAAGGAGAGGCACTTAATAAGAAGAGGCACTTTAAGAACAAAACAGGGAAAGCTGGGATGGCTCAGTGGGTTAAGGGCATAATTTGCAGCCCCAGGGACCGAGGATCAAGTCCTGACTCTGGCCCGTGTGGACCCATATGCTGAACTGGGGAGTGTCCCCAATTTGGTTCTCACTGGGGCGAGACCCCGGCCCAGTTCCTGCCCTGTGCAGTCCCTCGCCCACCTGTGGAATGAAACTATGTGGAAAAACCAATGATATGCAACTATGGAGTCTGTTTTGGGCCCTCCCCCTTCTCTCTGTCTCTGTCTCTGTATTTCTCTGTCAAAAACAATAAAAATAAACCTTAAACAAACAAACAAAAAACAACTACAGAAAAAAAAAACACATCAAACTTAATTTAGTAGCTTTATTTGTTGTTTTCATATTTTGTTGTTGTTTTAGCAATATTGTACACCAGAAAGTCTTCATTTACATTTGGGTACTACATTCTTCAACTCTGCATTTTAAGAAGGGTGAAAAGGAACAAGTTCTTATCTGGAGAAAACGCTCAAAGCCAAAATGAGAAGGGCTTAACTAAATTGCCAAAAACAAAAACTAATTGATCTAATTAAACTCAGTTTATTCAAAGATCTACCAGTCCTCCCACTCCCCCGCCCTAAGCAAGAATTGGCTCCAAGCACTTCTAACAGGGGTATTGTGAAGAAGAGTGGAGAGCTTTGACCTAGTCTGCATGCAGACTATGCAATGCTTTTCACCTTTACTGCAACTGCTCGTGGGACTGCTGTCCTCCTGGGAGCCACCTGGCTGATCAGCTGATGCCTGAGGCAGAGAGGGCTCCCTCTCTAGGCTACCCCTTCTGCAGTGCTTTTCGTCCATCAACCCTTTATCCAGTTTCTGTTTTTGAGAACTATGTCTCAATTGATTGCCCACTGGTTACCCTCTTCCTCCTCACTTAATGAGTTGGGGATTATTCCCACCTTTCTTCATGTAATATCACTGTAAGGGTTTCAGAAAAAAACAACAACAATGGGCTCAGTCCACCATCTGACTGTTCAATTTTATTTAAAAACCACCTTATCCCAGGTACTAGGCTAAGCACTTTAAAAAAAAATTATTATTGTTTTCTTTTTTTCTCTTTTGCAGACTAATCTTTCAAAAGGAGTTATTTTCTTTTTATACATGAGAAGTGTAAGGATCAGAAAGATAGAGTTACCTGCTTGAGGCCATCCAGTAGTAACTAATGGAATTGGGTTTTTAGTTTAAGCTTTTAAAATTCTAAATTCAATCTTCTTTTTAAACTGACTTCTTTTTATTTTTAACAGAAAAATATTCCCTGCAATTTTGAAATGTGATGCAATTTCGATGTAGGGTATTTTTTTCCTACACCATTACCATCACTGAAAACCAGGAAAAAAGATACATTCGTTTATGTGGCAAGATTATTGACTATCTATAATGTATAACCTTGATTAATATTACTTAATACCTATACTATTTTGTATAGTTAAGCCTCCCCTGCCACCAAGTGGATTTGATCTTACCGCTAGAAAACAAATTGGAGAGAAAAGGTATCAGCAGTATCCATATTCCAGGGTTTTAGCAAAATAATACTAAATTGCTAAAAAAAAATCCTAAGAGTTAGAGAAAAAAGTCACTGATAAAGTTTGCAGTGTTGATGTCAGAATTCACAAAGTACACTGATTGGATCTATCTCCTTGTTTTCATCAAATATAGGCTTCGTAGCTACAGTTGTAGCAGCAGTAACATTTTCTTCTGCTGCCTTATTAAATTTTAGTCAGTTGTGGAAACTTGTACTCTAGTTCTTGATGAAAATTCACAAAGCCGATAACTGGTCCTTTCAGCCTTAGGCAAAACATATTCTTTTGGTCACTTTATTTCAAACTGCATCAAGTCAGTATCTAAAATTCTGAACAGAAATATTAATTGATTTACAAGGACCTTAAAATTGTAAAATGAATATGGAAGGGAAATTTATCTCAGTATTTCTAAACATTCATCATTGATATTCTCTTTAAAAATGTGGTAACTTCAACAAAAAACTAAAAAAAAAAATACTTAAAATAACATTTTTTAAAAAAGAGTATATTTACTAGAACCACTAGTTAGAGAAAACTTCCAGAAATACTTAATCCCTGAACCATTAACTATTCTCATATACTTAATTATAATAAAGCTAAACAGTCCAATCAGAGAAGCTTTCAGAAATTAAAGTGTTTGCATATACTTTGTAAGTATAAAATATAGAATAAATATACTTCACAAGATGACTGGTTTATTTTGTGCATGTATAATGAAAACAATTGAAGTTAGTTTAGTATTATGAGATAGATAGATGATAGGTAAATGATAGATAGATAGATAAACGGATAGATGATAGATAAATAGATATAGATACATAGACATACAGACAAATCTTGAACAGTCAACACTGCTGATATGTTGATAGAGACAGATAAATATGTGTATGTATTTATAAAATAAAATAAACAGAATCTGCATCATTCCTACACTTCTTAAATTTATAAGTCAAGTTAGTGCTTGCATATGTACTCTAAATTTAGGACCATGGCAAAGGCTCTCAGGCCCTCTGAGATACCTCTAATACTTTCTTCCTGATACCCGAAATCCTGAAATCAATAATGTATTCATTTGATTAATATTCTATTACCATTAAAATTGGCAGTGAAATATAATGTCTTAAACCATTTCAGTATAGTGTTAAAATGCTGTATAGTAGATTTCACGTGTGATGGACAGCCGTAATGAGAAAACGAGTCACTGGTGAAATGCAAAAGGGCCCTGACTACAGGGCAGAGAAAAAAGCTTTCAAATGTAAGAATGTGAGATGAATGGTAATAGATGACAAATTTTTATCAGTGAAACAGTTTCCTCCAGAATCAAGTCTTGTTGGGGCAATGAGCAAAATGGTGACACTTTGAAATCCATCAATTGCCAAGTACTGTCAAGTGTATTATTACTGGAAGTCTAATGTCTGAGGATAGTCACCCCCAGGCGTCAGCTAATCATTGCTCAAACGTTCCAGAGTCAATTCTGCCAGTATGCAAAAAAAGAATGAAGTAACACAGGAAATGGTCTTGGTAAATGTAACTGAATTGTCATCTACACTTAGCCTCTGACATGGCATCATGATTCATATTGTCATGGCAACTAAAATTTGAAAGAGAGCAAAGATTAAAACAGACCTTCTTTGATTTCATTAACTAAGGCATTTTGGAGACAGAACAGGATTTTGATAGACCTTTTATAGCAATCTTCAAGTTTTAACAATGTATTTTTAAGAGATTTACATGTTAATGCAGCAAATATTGTTTGCATCTACCTACAAACAACCTAAGAATTATTTTTCTCTAATGAGTATTTGCTATATGCTAACCATTTGCTTAGAATAGATGCTCGACTTTGGAAACACAAAGATGGATCAAAGTTCTTGACGGTAAGAAACTCACTAATCTCCATAAAAGTTATCCTTACTGCTAATGTAATTATAATGCAAGGCATGTAATTTATAGGCAAATATCTAAGAAAGTGAAAAAGAGAGAGTCTGTAATTCTGCTTGAGAAACCAGAAAGCCTCAAAAAAGAGATAAAATTTGAACTGATATATTTTTTTTTAACTTTTATTTTTTTATTTTATTGTTTTTGACAGCGAGAGGGAGAGAGACAGAGAGACAGAGACAGAGAGAGAACTGAACTGGGGGCACATGGGTCCGCACGGGCCGGAGCCGGGATTCGATCTTCAGTCCCGGGGGCTGCAAAGTGAGCGCTTAACCCACTGAGCCATCCCAGCTTCCCCTGAACTGATATTTTAAGAGCAAACACTTCCATTTATTTTTAATCTGAGGCAATAGGTTACCCATGCATATTGTCTGATCAGGAACTGTGCTAGTGCTGATCACAAACATGGGCAATGTAAATATTTGGTGAAGAATAGAGAGTACATACCACGGTTTCTACAACACAGAATACACTGAATAAGTACTGGCTTGGGAAGAATGGCAAATCAGGCAGAAATAATAAAATATAAACTCTTAGATTCTTTTTTTTAAGACTCATTCATCACTCTGTTCAATATTTATCAAAATATGCTTTATAAACATTATGTAGAAAACAATTTTCATTACTGGACACCACTAGGGCATAAATAGAGTAACACAAAAGTTTGATAATTTAGGTATGTGCATAACAAAAGGTTTTTTGCAACCCTGATGAAATGTTTAATCTTTGTTTTCAGATTTTACGATCATGCTATAGAATAGTAAAAGGAGATCATTCAAAGGAGAAACACGCCAGCCTGGATCTGCTTTCTTTGCAAGATATTGATGATAGGACAAGATATGAATTTAACGAATTCAATTAAGATTGTCAACGCTATTCTCTTTGATCAAGTTGTATATAATACTTCAACAATAATTGTTTCAGGCCTAGATACAGCCAATACATCTTGAAAAGCCAATAGGCAGAGGAACACAAGAAAAAAAAAATTAGAAATGTGCCTTAAGAGTACTGTATTAAAAAAAAAAATACTGAATGGCATATCAATTCATCAGCATTGGGGCACACTATAAAATCTAAAGGCATGCAGCAGCATATAAAATGTCTCACATTTGCATTTACTTTTCAAATTAATGTGACACCTGTTATTACATTTGTTTCAACACTCCTATGTAGTAGAATGGGCAGGGAACTTTACGTGTACTGTGTAAATTGGGGACAGAGTTATTCAGAGGCTAGACAATGAGAAGCCCCAGAGATGCATAATCTTCATACAATGTCAGGTACATCAATATAAGTACATTAAATAGGAAAGTGTGTATCAGATCTTCAAATTAAAACATTAGCCAGTTGAGTGTTTGTTTCTATTATAACCATACTTCTGAGGTTAATTACCTTGAACCAAAATCCAAGATTGAAATTCATATTAGCGTATCTTCATTTTTAAGTTATAAGATGGACTTTTAAAAAAACCCTATTAAATCTGATCATCTCTGTGCAAAATATTGTGTTTTACCAAAATAATAAATTCTAGAAATTAACTTTATATTTTAGGAGAGAAAATAAACACAGACATAAGCGATGTGAAATAGTAAAAAATAAAGTCTTATGAGTGGTTCAGTCATTATGGAAGCTGCTTTCCATAGCTACAGTCAACCCAGGTTTCATAGATGACAAAGAATTTGAGTTGACCCTACACTATTGGATAGGTGAGACAAATGTGGAATAAAGAATAGGCATACACGTGGTTATGATCAGATCAAGCAGTCAATGATTTTTGACTAATGTGGAATACTTATGAGGTTAAAATAATAAGATATGCTGAGATTGTGGAAAGATTTGAGGGGACCAAATATACTTGAGGAAGTTTGTAGATGGAGGATGTTAATCTAGTTTGCATGGGCAACATAGATGAAACACAAGACAATTCTTGCCAGCATCCATATAAAACAGCCCACTTCACAGGCCGACAAGCCGCGTGGAGAAGAAAGGCCAGATGCTAGAGGCTTTGGTAAGCAATAAATTAGGATAGAGACAAAGACAGTGCCTGGGAATCTCAAGACTGTTTGTAACTGAGAGAATTGCCTTAAAACTCCTCATAGCACATCTCTTCTAAAGGTATTTTCTAAAGGTCTTTTTTTGAAATTAATATAAAAAGAACTCTGGGAAGCAGAGAGATGATTGTAGATCAAGTGTGTCCCCACAGGTTTCTTCATGATTAATCTCTCACTTGAAAAGGAGACTTCCCCATATACAGACCTTTACCACTGGAAAAAGGCCCTGAAGACTTCATTCAGCATAGCATACAGCAGGACAGTGAGAATTCATAAACTGCACTCACTCCAGCATTTTAAAAGCATTCTTTTTTTCTACTCTGTGAATTTCTCTCAGTCTTGATAATATCTTTTTTTTCTCTCATAGCTGTTCCTTTATCATTTTATTTTCTGGAAGAATAAACAACCTTCTTAGTTAGAAACATTACATGCTTCCTCCACGTAAAGCCTATGTCTCACTTCTTTATTTCCACTGGGAATTCGTAAATCGCCTTTCTTACTAAGCACACTACAGTATTTCATGTATTTCTCTTTCTTCTTCCTTCGTAAACTGAGAGCTGTCACTGATTATTCCTTTTAAGTTTCCTTCTGTAACACATATACTATCCCATCCCTCACACCCATGCAAGTCACATTTTGATCTTGGCTGTCAGGGTTTGTCACCAGTTACTTGGTGAGTTCTGAGAACAGGACAAAATTCTGTTGTTTGGCACATCTGTTATTATTATTATTATTGATGCACATAAACAAATTTTATTTTGATGCTTAGAGTGCACAGGATTGTCGTTCAGACTGATACATATCAGAAGTCACTGTAGTGAGATGGTTATAGTTCATTTAATTCTAAAAGATACATGAAGAGAAACTTTTAAAGTTTTATTGTGCTGAACCACCTCTTTTCCTGCCACTAATTTTACAGTATACCCAGCCCTTTCTAATTTTTGCAGACAGAACAAAAAACTGTGGAGAATTTCTGTAAATATAACCATACAATAATTACTTCAAATACAGTACACATGTCATCATATTCATTTGCCATTTTCATGGTGGCTTGTCCTTTCTACATTTTATTACTCATTTATAATAGCTATTATAGGCCTTTCAGATTCTATCTTGATCTCCTGAGGAATATTTATGGCTATTACAGGGCTCTTATGAGAAGACCCAAAGATAGTTATTGCAGAAATTCTGTGAAATGCTACATTAGTACAGGGATTGGCTGGCAGTAACAGTTCTCAAGTTGTTTCAGAGTCCCCCTTGATGAAGATAAAGAGGGAGGTCACTCCTGGTGAGGTTTCCTTTCTACTCAAGAAAGCCAAGTTATTTTTGATACAGAGGTTGGAATGCATAAATTAGCACTGCTCTGCAAATAAGAACTGTTTTGTAAAGGTCACCAGGAGGAAAGTGAGAAAAGATTCAGCATGTATTTGCAAACAAATTTGTGAACGTGGTTTAGAACTCTATTGCAGAATTCTCACAGAATATACTCCAGGGAAGTGTGAGGTACATGAAAAAGGAAGGGTAACATCTCAGCCAGTATAAAGTACAGATGTCATCTCTCATCTGAATGGCATTATCCTAGGACTTAGAATGTAAGCTGCTCAGGAAGAGAGCACTCGAACGTCTCATCCACTACGAATCTTGAGCAACCCCAACAGTGACTGACACATGATCAATATTTGATGAATGAATGTATGACTCCTACTGTATCTGCTGAAAGCGTTCATTCATTTGTAATAATTAGTTATTATTCTTCCATTAGAGTACATTTTTGTGTTCATTGTTGATTTAAAAAGTTGATTTGCCATACTAGAATTACATAAATTTTAGTGCACAGTAAAAGGCTGATCAGTCAAAATACCTTCTGATCCCTTAATATGCCACATTTTCTTTTATTTCAAAAAGCTATTCAATTATTTATTTGAGAATAATATATTCTTCTCATTGCTTTCTCTGAACCCCTGTAACTGATCATAAGACTTACACATTAAGAAAGTCATTTAATTCTAGATTCTTTGCAAAGTCATTAATGTTAAACATAACGTTCCACATTTTACCTGTCAAACAGCTCCGGTTTTGATCAAAGGATACCAGAGGGGCAAGATAAAAAAATTGAGGTATGTCTCAATTTTCACTTAAGTGAAGAAAAATGTTGCCTAAGGTTTCCTCATTGGCTACTATTTTCCAAACAATTGTAAAGGTGAGGTAGGGTTGGATCTAGAGATTTGTTTACTTCTTACCTTTGTAATCTGATGTCAAAGTGTGGCAAGTACTACATTAGTGCCAAAAATATATCAACTATAGGCATTATTTTAACGTTGTATTAAAAATGACTCATAAATTATTCACATGGACACTAAACAAACAAACAAACAAACAAAAAACAAACTACTGCAGATTTTGAAGAAAATAAAAAAGATGGAGTTTTGCTTGAATTGCAGCCCTCTTATTTCCTAGCTGAATAACTTACATACTTAACTTTTCTAGTGTAATATGCCCCACAAGATAAATGCAATTCTTTTATTATTAAACTTATCGGTGGTGACATTGATTAGTAAAATTATATATGTTTCAAGTGCACAATTCTATAATGCATCATCTGTATGTTGCTTTGTGTGCTCACCAACCAGAGTCAATTTTCCTTGCATCTATCTGTTTTGTAATCCCAGACATGCCAATTATTTTGTTTAAAGTTTAATCTCTTAATTTACAAAATATTGATATTTGTTCACTTCACTGAATTCTTATAAAGATATCACAAAGAATTATTTAAATGATTTTTAACATTATATAATTTATAGACATATATAAATTATTGTTGCAATCAACCATTATATCCATAATCCTTCTTTCTAACTGAACATTTCCTTATAACATTAAAAACATGAAGTTTTATCTTGCATTATTCCTTGTATCCTTATACATTTCTGGTTATTTCTTGCTTTTCCAGCATATTTAGTCATCTGATCACTAATACATTATGGTGTCCTCAAGGCCTTTGAGGAAATAAATAGAATTGCCCCCTCAAGAATCATGTCACTGAGAATTTTAAAAAAGCAAAAGAAAAAACAGACCCAGAAGTATCTACCCGAAGTTTTCTTTTCTCCTCTATCACATTTTTATGAGTGTCTACTCTCATCTTTGACTATTGTTTGACTACTGTCCAAGAAGAAAGTCGTCTAGGCTCAAGAATATAGGGACCTCTTATTTGCCTGAGATAGTTGAGGTTTTGTTTTCTTTTATCTGCAGTTTTTTTGGACAACACAAGGCACAGTCAATGCGCTGCATTACATTTTAGCTCAGCACAAAACTATTTAATGGATCATGCCCATTCTGATGGTGTGCTTACTGCCCAGGTAGCCAACAGCTTGTGTCAGTCATCTGAGTCCTGTTAGCTACCTGTAAATGCAGCTCCCTGCAAGATGAAGTGACCTGGGACCAATTAATTGAAAATGAGGAAAAAAAAAATGTAGTGAAGGCTGTAGGGAGTGATTAACAAAACTAGCTATGCATCAATTGCAGATGGCCAGAATACTGCTTGCCAAATGGAGTTGGCTACATGCAAAAGAGAACACATTATTTGATCACAGGTTCTGGTGAAAGGTGTAGAAATCCCAGCAACATGGGAATGAACAGATGCAATGTTACCTAGAAGCAACAAATGTGAAGTGTTCTCTCATTGTTTAGTTGTTGTTTCAGATAAGAACCAATATATTATGGGGATAGGTACAGTAAACTTCAAAACTGATTTTCTGAAGTCATTAAGCCTAGAGTGCCAGAAATCTCCTGGCTACTAACCAGCCCAAAAAGTTATTTACTTAAAACTCACAGTTATGTTTTTTGTGCATGTTTTAATTAAATAAGAATTTTCCTAATTATAGTCACAGGTCATTCTCATCATAATCTATCATTCTTTGTTAGTAAAAAGGCTTCTTTCTCCAAAGACAAACCAGTCTATGGTTTAGAATAATGTTTTCCATTCTTTAAGCAAGTCTTTTCAAATTTGAAGGGTTTGAATCAATCAGACTCTAACGTTTATATGTAAGACACAGATTAAAGACATACAGAAAGCGGCTAGATGAGAATATTTTCTACTGCCTCTACAAGCTGTACTTTAGGCCAAGATAATGACCTTTCACTTGGCTCTGCAAACATATCTCTATTGAAAGGTTTTTGACAATTCCTTTCTGCTTTTGGATATCCTGATCTGAGATATTTTTGAGTAGTGCCCGAGTGTTCACATTGAATCTGTACCTGAACATTCAACTTAGTGATAGCCTCTACGAAGTGGAGCAAACTACACTGCAGGTAAATTCCTGAATAGCAATTGAAAACATCTTACACTGTTGTTTATTCATTTTTAGCCCTTCGAACCTGACTGCAATCTCCCAAGGCTATTTACTAATTAGATCTCAGCCACAAGTTCTGTTGTCCATCACAGCTGCCAAATAGCTTCTATTTTTCAGGAACCATATCATTTTAAGCCCATACCTCTTAATAACATCAACTCCAATATTTTCCAAAATAATTGCCACTAAGCTAGCCAACATACCTACAGTTACTCTAAGATTGAAACATGGCATGGGGTAATATTTCTCACTTTATCGGGATTATACTTTCTGAAACTTGCCTGAATAATATCCAAACAAAATTTATACTATTCCAAAGTGATCTTGGGGATAATTCAATAAAAGTGCTGGTATTTAACCCTTTTAACCTGATGCCTGGGACATTCAGTAGCCACCGATAATGGGTGACACTCAGAAAGATAGCACATTAGAAACTGTCATTCATGACTCATTCTCCCATTCTGTACCACAGTGTCCCTTTAAAAGCTAATTCAAGGGAATACTACTCAGTGATAAGAAAAGATGAAATACAGCTGTTTGTGACAATGTGATGGACCTTCAAACCATCATATTAAGCTAGATAAGGCAGACTGAAAAAATCAAGAGCCATATGACTTCACTTATAGGTGGAATATAAAACTGAATATAACTAAGAAACAAAAGCTCATGGACACAGTCAATAGTTTAGTGGTTACGTACCTGGGGGTAATGGGGGAGGGGAGTGGGGGAGTAGGGAGGGGAGAGCAAATATATGGTGACAAAAAAAGAACTGACTCTGGGTGGCGAGCACATAATGCAATACACAGATGATGTAATGTACAACTGTACACCTGGAACCCATGTAATTTTTACCCCCTAATATTGAACAATTAATTAAAAAAAAAGATATACAAAAAAACTTAAAAACATCTAATTTAATGGACAAATGACATATGTATACTGAACTAGGAACACAAAGGAATTCAACTTACTCTCTTGAGTTCCAAAACTCATGTACATGAATGTGATTCTCTCAAGACTCAGAAGAAATTGTTCCATATTCCTAGAAAAGAGTCTGCCTTTGTCAGGTCTGTATGAAAGAGAGAATGTGTCTTAACCTTGTGCTAATTCAAGGAGCATCACAATCTCTGTGTGTTAAAATATTAAACTTTGTTACTTATAACTTGGTCTGATTTGAAGCTCCCACCCCATTGAGTTGGTAGAAAAATTAATCTCAAAATGTTTCAGGGTTTTCACCCTGTCAACCTCTTCTCATGTTTATAAGGCACTAAATTGTTTCAAAGAGTGTAGAGAAAAACTGTCTTTGATCATCCATCTGTGGGTATTTCTAGAGACATTGCTCACTCTCTTAATTCGAATATATGCTTCCTCTGGTACTTTTGGGATACCAGAATCTTCTTGAGAGTGAGGATGTATACCATCTAACCATGTTGTCAAGGTCCCTTTACTCTGATTATCTCACAGATATTTGTGTGGTTTTATTGCCTCTAAGAACATTAAATAAAAAGAAGACAAACATCTCTCTTTTAGTTTATTTTCTTTTCTGCCAGAAATGGGAGATTGTCTTCTAATTTCTTTGGGGACATTAGAATTTATATATATATAAATATATAATGCAAACTCTATTTCAGCTCTAGAATAGAATACTTTTAGGTTATCTTATTTCTACCTTGATAACATTGATGTTAATGTGCCCATCATGTTTGAATACATTGCTCATCTTAAAAACAGTTTCTTCCCAGGTCCAAGTCTAAGGGCATAAGATGAAATAGCCTTCAAATATCTATGCTTCATATTCATTTTGAAACTTTTGCAAATTCTCAGAAGACACCTTGAAGGTAATTCTGATCTAAAATCACAACTTTTTAGGTGTGTTCAAAAGTGTTCTATATTTTGGACACCATGTGTGAAATATATAAAGATGTCTTATGAAGTCTGAATCCCTCTATCATGTTTAGATACATATGCAGTGCTACCTGGTAACTCATGATATTTCAGACAGTTGTTAAAGATTGAGAGAGAGAGCATCTTATGTAAGCATTTCTGAAACAGAAGGAAACATAAGTTTGGGTCATAAGGAAATAAAAGTAATATTTCTGGCTCAATATTCTAAACTAATTCTGTACTTAGCTGTAGAAAGGCCCATATCAAATTGTGGAAAGAATTGATAAGGTGGCAAAAATTATTTACCTGGGAAACTAAGAATAAAAACATTCACATATTTCTACCAATCCTCCCCACCCCCACAAAACAAACAAACAAACAAACAAACAAACAAAAACCTGACAACTTTTGCTTCTTCATTTGCCAATAATAGAACTGCCTATACAGATATTCTAGCAGTCCCCCTTACTTAAGGAATATGACTAATTTTTAACTGATTTTATAAGTAACTTGATATGGTCTGAGAACAGAATTTAGTGTTTTTCAATTAGTGATGAGTATTTGCAGTTGCTTTCTATATTGTCCCTTTGAAATAAAAGAAGTATGGTAAGACTGTGAATGTTTTTGATGTGTATTTAATGAAAACCGGAATAGGAAATGTCATATAACAAACATAACATATGCAGAGTACGTTACCAGACAGTAAAAATAAAGACATAAATAAACCATGGACTATGCTTTCAAGAAGCTTTCAATAAAGTGAGGAAACAATATAGTAAAGCAGAAAAGTACAATACAACATGCATGCTAAAATATGGGTGCAAACCCATGGAGCAGAGCAAATAACTCATCAGTGGAAACTCTAAATTTTACAATAGAAATGGCATTTGAGATACATCTTGAATGATGAGAACTGGCTCTTTAGGTGAACAAATAATGAAATAGAATTCTAGGTTGAGGCAAAAGAATATGAAAAGGCAATGTGTCAAAACAAAAGACATGAAGTCTGGAAACTTTTCCAGATATTATTATTGTGCATGTAGATTATGTTGGGGCCAGGTATTAGTTGGAATATAATAATAGAAATCAAATCTTTCCACTGAACCAAATGATTTTTACTTTGAGGAATAGTTGTCATGCACTCATGAATATGGTAATAGTAACAATATAGTAAAAATAATAATGATAAGCTCTGCTATGCCTTCATTAAATGGTTACTAAGCATTAGCTATTTGAATCCACATAATCGTCCTTCATCTGTAGCTGAGAAAACCTTAGCTCAAAGACATTAAGTAATGTGCTCAATAGTCAGTAGTTAAGTTGTAGATGAAAACATTTAAACCTAAGTCTCATTTGTAGCCATATCACTCAGCTCAGTGCAAGCGAATGAATTATTTGGCTTCACTGATTTTCTTCATCTATAAATTAGCCATTATAATAAAATGTACATCACAAGGTTATTGCGATAAAAGAAGAGAATGCAAAAGAAAGAATTTTGTAAATAGCAATGTATGGAATCATTATTGCTGATACAAATAAAAGATACTCCAGAGGTTCAAGCTATTTTAAATATGAATGATGATGAAACTAGGTAAATTCAGCCAGAATAACTTTGTTTTTTTAAAAAAGCTTATTCATGGCAGAGACAATGTTTTTCAGAATATATATATATATATATATATATATGTATATATATATACATATATATATATATATATACACACACACACACACACACACACACACACACACACAATTTTAAAGAATTATTTTATTGTTTGAGAGAAGATGGGAGAGAGAGACAGAGAGCAAGAGAACTGGGGAGAGGCCACAGCAGTCTCCATCATTGCACATTATTAGTTGTGACACAGTTTCATTCCACACAGGTAGATGTGCGGTCATGCAGGGCAGGAACCAAACTGGGGGCCTCTTTCATGGGAGGTGAGAACCTTCACCACCATGTGGGTGGCTTCCACTTGCGCTACCATTCAGCATATGGGTTTTGCATGGGTCAGGACCAGGATTCAATCCTACTGAGCTATCCTGTTAATCACCCAGAATATATTTTTGAGAATACCATTTCTACTCATTATGAATAAGTTTACTTCAGGGAAAAGCGTTATGCATTTTGAAAATACTGAGCTAAGCACATTTGGGCACTTTTTTTTTTTTTAATTTATGAACTCAGAGTCTTTAGTATATGTTCAATGACTTTCAAAAGATGGGGTGAGTCTGAAGAATTTACCAAATTTATTTGCATTCAGAAAATTCTTATTTTGTAAATTATTAAAGGCGTAGGATTTCATGAATTATATTTTGGAAATCTTCATTACAAGACATGATTTCACTTTGTCATCTATGTATTAACAGTGTAAAAATACATTTTAAAATGTAATTATTATAATGCTTGGGTAACAGTTGAATTTATATTACTTCACACTCACCTAGAAACATGAATAAAGAATTGAGCCAAAATCTCAGTAAAATGAGACTTCTAACATCTCACATTGAACTCTGTGTCAGACTCTTGATTATCAAGTATTACCCGGACAGATTATTGGCCTTTTCAAGCATATTCTCCCATGCCTACCCCCACAGTGTTTTTTTCTTACATACATTTTTTTCTCCCTGAGCTTCCTTTGCAGCTGAGATTCAGTTCCATTCAGGCTGATTAGATATTATGTAAGGTTGACCTGGGCATGCTTTGTTGAAGATTTTTTGTTCCCAACAGAAGGAGAGAGGCACATGAAATGAATGATCTTATTTCAAAACCTTTGCTCTTATTTCTCTTTGAACACCGTGTGCTTAGATGTGATGATTTGGCCGAAGCAGTCAGTTTCAGTCATGAAGGAGAAAGAGAATACACTGGGAATTAGGAGTAGAAGGTTAGGAAAAGTCTGGGCCCTTGATAACATTGCTGAGCTATCAAGAGTTAGGAGAGCTTCCCTTTGACTACTTGTTTCTGACCATAGGATTTACCCTCAGTTAATTTCAGTTGTCTCTTCTTTATAGTCCAGTACCTCCTACTTGGTGGAACGTTCTACAGATGAGCTTCTGTAAGAATGGGGAGCCCCCTCCCAAAAAAAACAATATTGACTTCTGGCCCTTGTAATAAAAGCTTTCCCAGTTAGGTTAGTATTCTAAGAACCCATCTGCATCCATTTGTCAACTGGTGTGGTCATGAGTCTGTAATGGGCTTCAATGAAAAAAAATTTTTTTTGAGACCCCATCAACACATTTGCCCAGTTCATGATGGGTGATTTATACAAACAACATGCAGCATGATAACACACCTGTCCACACAATGCTGAGAGCTCAGCAGTTTTTGACCAAAACCAGCATGATCCCTATGCCTATTTATCCTCCCTATACACCCAATCTGTCCTCAAGTGACTTGGTTTTGTTTCCCGGGATGAAAAAGGTCCTCAAAGAGAAACATTTTGCTGATATGTAAGAGGTAAGAGAAAAAATAGCAGAAGCACTGAAAGGCATCAAAATCCATGAGTTCAAAAACTGTTTTGAGAAGTGGGAAAGCAAGTCGATACGTGAATACTTTGATGAATACTTTGAAGGTGACTGAAGTTTAAACATGTGAAAGAATAAATACAAAATTTTTAAATAAATAAATAGTTTTTGTTGTTGTTGTTGTTTTGATTGTCCCTCATATGTGTGCTCCAAAGAGTTTGGGATGATCGAGTATTGCTTAACTGCATAATCCAACATCAGACATTTATGTCCTATACAGTTACATTCTCTTTCTCATCTGTATTCTATCTTTATATTACGGTATATACAATCTAATTGCGATGTGTATGGAAGAATTATTTTTGAACAGTGAGGTAAAGATAATAGGTTTTTATTCCACCCAATAGGTTTTATTCATCAGAATAAAAAGCCTTTATTATTATTTTTTTTAACCAATGTATAATTCTGCTACTGGGAAGGCAAAGAAGACCTACCTTCTCCTACTTCCTATTTATAATGCAAACAAAGGAGTGTTTGAGAAATGAAGAGATGGAATCACATTGGATCAAGTCCTTTGAACATGGGGTATGCCATCTTGGTGCTTCTTAGGATTTGTTTTTTTGTTTGTTCGTTTGTTTTTGCTTTATCCCAAATTAGGAGGTAAAGGAGCTGGCAGCATAGGTTGAAAAACAAGACCTAACTCTTTACTGTCTATAAGAAACTCATTTCAAATGAGTTTAAAGTGAAAGGATATAAAAAGATATACCAAGAGAATGTTAGTTAAATCAATGTAAGAATAGCTTTATTAATGTTGCCTCAGATAAACAGAGGAGCAAATAATATGACCAAAGGCACAGAGAGAGAAGATATTATGATAAAAAGGTACATCCATGAAGAACACATAGTGATTCTATGTTCATGCACAAAAATGTGTAGCTGAGAAATATATGAAACAAAAACTGATAAAACTGAAAATTAATTTGTTATCTCTGGCAGACATTATAAAAATTGTAGTTGGTCATAATTAAGTAACTCGTCTACCAAGGAATTCCTGATATTTTATCATTTATAACTGTCAGATAAATATAAATTAAAGAAAATAATTAGATTGCAGCAGGCCTTCTACTTATCACCTCAAATCAAAAACTAAAACAGCTCACTCAGAAAAGAGAAATAGTTAGGTACGTGTAGGGAGCTTGAGTGCTGTCACTATTCCTAATAGGCTAAGTGTTCCCCTATGTCTGTATCCTCTTGGAATTTTTAACTCACAGAATTGTCCATACTGAGTGTCTAGTGAGCTGAGGTTTTCCTACCTTAGCCCTGGTCTTATGATAATTTCCATTTTTCTTGTCTTGTCAATCTTGGTGGCAGCATTTTCTCTGTGTTGTAGCCTCTTACAGTTTTAAGAAGAACTGTTGATTTTTCAGTCTGTTCAGATTTTTAATTCTTCTTAGGACAGAATGGCAATTTTCAAGCCCGTTACATGCTAAAGTTGGAACTGAAAGTACTCTCCCATATGAGTTCTTAACATTGGGCAAACATATAATCGTTCTCTGAATTACTTTAGGCAATAAAGGGCTTAAAAATAATTTCAAAGCACATGAGGAAGCAGTTTTTCACTGTCTAAGAAAAATATTAAAAACATACATACAAAGAAAGAATTCTAATATAAATCCTGTCAGGTTTGAGTCTCTGTTATCAAGATGAACTCATGTATTATCTTACAAAAATTATATATATATATATATATATATATATATATATATATATATATATATATATGCAGATATATAGATGCATCAGTAAATATAGATATATGTGTGTGCATGAGTTAACACACATACATATCTTGCCTAGCCCTGTCTATTAAGGACAACAGAGCAGTGACACTAGTAGAAATAGGCACACCCAGCACTTGATTTATATCTTGATTTACAAATGTCATTTTCCAACAAATGGAACTAAAGCTTCTTAAAGAAGTGGATGATTATAGAATTGAAATCTGAAAAACAGATGAAACTGACAATCTAAATTTGAGAAAAATAATAATATTGGATTAAAATGCAAAGGATATCTACTATTGCATTGTAACACAAAGGATATCAAATTTGTATCTACCAATCTCTATATAAAAACATATGATATATATATTTTTGGAGTAGTAAGGTTGAAGAACTAATCACAAATTTCTTTTCCTCTTTTGTTTCAATTCAGGTTTTAACATTGTTTTAGACTTGTGAGTGAATGTCCCATAATTAATAGTACTTATAGTTTATGAAGTAAAAGTACAGCATTCCCAGTAAGAATATATGAGAAGTTTAAATTAAAAAGCAAAACAAAACAAAACAAAACTTTGTTCAACCTTTGTTTCAGCTAATCTGAAATGCTTTAAATAACTACAAAGTAGTAAAAAACATATAAGATTCATGTAAAATTTAAGCAAAATCTTATATAATGATTTAATTTAAATTTAATAAGCCAGTTATTGTAGGTTAATTAAGTGGTGTTTGATAATTAAAAGCCTATTTATTTATGTTAACAGCTATTAAATGGTCTTATCACACCTTTTATGGTTAATTTTGTTTTAATGAAATTTTAAATTATTTAAAATTTCACCTTGTGCACAATTCCTTTTGAAATAGTACGTTTAAAATTTAAGATTGAAAGCATTTCCCCTTTCAAAATCGAGTTAATCATTTGCTACCTAATTTGTTATTATTAAATAAACAGAAATCATTCACTATGAAGTGAAACAGCAGAGATATTTAAAAAAATAAACAATTAAACTAAGGTTAAATGGAATTAAGCAGATTAATTTTCAACGAATCATGCTCATATTTAATAGTTTTTAAATTATAAAATTTATTTAATAGATTGTATATAGTAGACCATTATATTATTTATAATAATTTAGCAAATATATATTAAACACATTTACATCCAACAACATTTTATGAGTGTCATTTAGAAAAAAAAGTTAATCTTCAAAACAATCAAATGATGTAGGTATTATTATTATTATTAGGTTAATTTTTTTTAATAAGAAAACTCAGGAACAGGAAGATTAAACTTTTCAATGAGAAAGAACTGCGAATTAAATTATACAAAGCAATTCAGTTACAAATTGCTTACTGTTAACCAAGAGGCAATATCCCCATCCTATGATCAAAATGATCTTTCTGAGATTTTTTTATAATAATGAGTACCAGCTGTCAATGAGGAACAGTAGTCAACTGTGACTAGAGAAAATGGCCTTCAACCTCAAGAAGTCATTTAAGATCAGCACACAACAGAAAGATGTGATTGATAGAAATAATCCAGTAGACAGATAGTACTGAAGGAAAAAGGAAAGAGATGT
The DNA here is from genome assembly GCA_004027555.1 of Craseonycteris thonglongyai. NCBI lineage: Eukaryota > Metazoa > Chordata > Mammalia > Chiroptera > Craseonycteridae > Craseonycteris > Craseonycteris thonglongyai. Next base: position 81,283 of record PVKE010001161.1, on the reverse strand, counting down.
AACAGAGTATTGAGGGGTAAAAGAGAATAGTGGGCTTCAAATCTAGGAAAGAAGTCATCAAAATCATGCTTGATTTTAACAAAGATGAGTTAACACAAATCTGCTTCATTTACTCTTTTTTTATTTACAGTAGTTTAGAAAATTTTGAAAGATTATCAAAAAAGAAATTAGTGGCTTCTTTAATACCCGAAAACTCGCTTTTTTTGTCAAAGCAAGAAAAAAAGAAGAAAAAGAAAAAAGAACCTAAGAGTTGGATAGAAACATCACTGATGAGAAGAAGAAAAGGATGATTGCAAAATGTGCTATGATAAAGAGAAGTGAGAGTAAGTGTTTCTGTGGATCATTAAAAAGAAAAGTCCATGGGTCATCAAGATGGCAGTGGGAGAGGAGCTCTTGAAACCTCTTCTGGAAAAATAACAATTTAAACAACTAAAATCCTACTACGGTAGAAAAAATCCCTAAGTAGAACATAGTCTAGGCTGCAGAACCCTCTCATCACAAGAAAACACCTAAAGCTGGAGAAACTGAGGCGAGTGAGAGAAAGGAAGGGAGCAGTGTGTAGACATGCCACAGGGTATGACTTGGAGACCCACACAGTGAGCCACCCAGAGGCTGACCAGAGTCCAGCAGAGGAGAGACTGATTGCGGTGGGGGCGTGGGGGTGCGGGTCCAGGAGCAGAACAATTCTGGGTGGGTTGGAGGCCTGGAACGGACAGAGGCGGAGGTGTAGACGCCAGAGCGCAGGGTGGACAGAAAAAGCGGGCGCGGCTGACGGTGGTGAGAAGCCCTGGTGGGAGTGCGTGGGGAGCAGCTGTGCCACGGTGCCAGAGTGCAGGGCTGGAGGCCGGAGTGAGTCACCAGCAGCACCCAGAGATTGGTGTGGGTGACCAGAATGAGGATCCGGCTGCCACAGCTTGAGTTGGCGGCTGGAGCTGGGGGCCCACAGAGCGTGAGTCCAGCAACCAGAGCATTGTGTGGCCTTGGACACAGAGCCTGGCTGCTTCCCCTTGCTGTTTCCCAGGGCTCAACCTGCAGGCTTTAGCCATGGCCCGCCTTCCGTGGGCTGCTGCCTGGAAGCCACCATTACCCTGTGATGCAATCAGACCTGGGCCTTTCCCAACAAACCCTGCCCCCACTCTTCCCACTGAAGCCGGCAGAGGGATCTAGATGTGGCAGTTTCTGATAGCAGTGGGATCTTGAAGGCATTAAATACCATTGACCACCATACCTTCCCAAAGAGGAGGCATACATAGACCAGGGAAACTGAGTCAAAGAGAATCCCACCTTCTAGGAAATCTCCCACTATGAGAAATCCAAATAAATAAGATAAAATATTATAAGACACTAACACCAGTTAGGAAGTAAAAGAAAGATACCTTCACATCAACCAGGGGACAGGTCCTCATGTCTAGGAAACAAAATGCTCCAACAGTGATGAATACCCCTTTGAACAAAGGTGCTGAGAAAGAAAGAGAAAAATCTCTGGAAAAGGAACTTGAAGATATGAAATTATATGAGCTAAATGCCAGAGAATTTAAGGCTACAATTGTAAAAACATTCAAAGAGATAAAAAAAAACAAAAAACCTGGCAGAGCACACAGAAGAAGCTAAGTGATCTCAGAAAGAAAATTGAATTTATGAAAAAGTTGCAAATAAAAATTCTGGAGATAAAACAATAAAAGAAATGAGAAATGAAATAGCTAGCATAGGAAACAGAGCTGACGAGATGGAGAAAAAATTAATGAAATCGAAGACAAAAATTTGGAAATGTCACAGAAGGGAGAAGAGGGAGACCTAAAAGCTAAAAGAAATGAAAGACATCTACAAGAACTATCTGACTCTATTAGAAAAAATACGAGAATCATAGGTATTCCGGAGGAAGCAGAGGATTAGATGGGCACAAAGAATTTACTCAGACAAATAGTCGATGAGAACTTCCCAAATCTATGAAAAGAACTGGAACCTCAAATCCAAGAAGGAAACAGGACCCCTAGCTACTAGAATCCTAACAGACCCTCTCCAAGGCACATTATACTAAAGTTATCAAAGGTCAAAGACAAAGAATCCTCAAAGCAGCCAGAAAAAAGAACGCCATAACCTATAAAAGAAAGCCCATCAGACTATCATCAGATTTCTCAACAGAAACTCTACAAGCCAGAAGGGAATGGAACAAAGTATTTAAAACATTAAAGGAGAAAAATTACAAGCCAAGAATCCTGTACCCAGCAAAGTTATCCTTTAGAGATGAAGGAGGAATAAAGACCTTTTCAGACATACAGAAACTGAAGAAATTTTCCAGCACAAGGCCAGCATTTACAGAAATATTGAAGGAGGCAATTGGACCTGAAAAATAAAAGTAAACGTAAATAGAGGAACAACAAAAATATAAAAAGGGGAGAAAATAAAGAATTAAGTTTTCATAGAGAATGGAGTTAAGAAACATCCTTAAGAAAAGGAACCACTGCATATATGAAACTTTCTTTTATATAAAGTTTACAGTAACCACTGAAAAATAACTTAGAACTGGGACACATAACAATAAAAGAAGAGAAAACAGAAAAAAAAACAAAAACAAAAAAAACCAGTCATAAACACCATCAAACTAAAATAATCAATGGGAAGAAAAAGCAAAGAAGCAATTAAAAAAAAAAGAGCTACCAGAAAACAAAAAATGGGGAAGCCAGGATGGCTCAGTGGGTTAAGTGCTTACTTTGCAGTCCCAGGGACCATGATCGATTCCTGGCCCTGGCCCATGTGGACCCATATGCTAAACTGGGGAGTGCCCCCATTTTGGTTCTCACCAGAGTGAGACCCGGGCCCAGTCCCTGCCCTGTGCAGCCATTCCCACCTATGGAATGAAACTATGTAGAAAAACCAATGATGTGCAACTATGGAGACTGTTCTGGGCCCTCCCTCTTCTCTCTGTCTCTGTATCTCTCTTTCTCTCTGTCAAAAACAATAAAAATAAATCTTTAAAAAAAGAAAACAAAAGATAAAATGGCTATAGAAAATTCTCATATATCAATCATCACCCTAAATGTAAATGGACTGAACTCACCAAGAAAAAGACACAGAGTAGCAAACTGGATTAAAGAACAAAACCCAACCTTATGCTGTCTACAAGAGACACACCTCAGCCACGATGACAAACACAGATTCAAGGTGAAAGGGTGAAAAACAATACTTCAAGCAAATGCCACCCAGAGAAAAGAAAGTGTAGCCATCGTTATATCTGACAAAGCAGACTTCAGGATCAAAAAGATAATAAGAGACAAAGACGGACATTGCATAAAGATAAAGGGGACAATACAATAAGAAGATACTACACTTATTAATATATATACCCCCAACCATGAAGCACCAAAATTTACAAAGCAACTACTAACAGATCTAAAAGGAGAAACTGACAAAAACACAATTATAGTAGAAGACTTAAACACCCCATTGACAGCTATGGACAGATCATCCAAAAAGAAAATAAATAAAGAAATATCAGCTTTAAATTGTATATTATAGCAACTGGACATAATTGATATTTACAGGACACTTCATCCTAAAACGCTGGACTATACATTCTTTTCTGGTGCACATGGAATGTTTTCAAGGACAGGCTATAAGCTGGGACACACAGCTAGCCTCAGCAAATTTAAGATCAAAGTCATACCAAATGTATTCTCTAATCACAAAGCTTTGAAATTGGAGATCAACTACAAAAAGAAAGCAGAAAAAAACACATATACGTGGAGATTAACCCTTTCACTGAGTGACAATAATGTATCATCATGAGTTGCTATTGCTGCTATGCATATGACCAGTATGTCTCATCTTGGTTTTTGTTTGCATTTTTTGCCTCTCCATGTATTTTATTACAGTACCGGCGCGTGTGGCAATTCAGTTTATTGTAAAACTCTTGTATTTTATTTGCTGGATGGAGCCACAGTCACCTTCACAATTTTTTTCCGATATATATGTTGTATCCAAATGTCATAAGTGAAAATTTTTCAGTGTTTGATTTACGTTGCGAAGAAATAACACATAAGGATTTTGAGACTACATTTTCATTTACTCAACCTTTCTGTTATACTTCTTTAGTATTTTTATATAAAGAAAATCATAATTTTTTGCAAAAAATTTTACTTTTCTACTGAGCATTTGGCATTGATGTTACAGAGTTTCCTTTGCGGAAGTTGCATGTGCTGAATGGAGAATTTCTACTGCATTCACAGAGGAACTAACACCTATTCTCCTCAAACTTTTCTAAAAATTTGAAGAAGATGCAATACTTCCCAACTCATTCTATGAGGCCAACATTACCTTAAGAGCAAAGCCTGGCAAGGACATCACAAAAAAATAAAACTATAGACTAATATATCTGATGAACACCAATGCAAAAATCCTAAACAAAACACTACCAAATAGAATACAACATGCATTGACAAGATTATACACCATAATAGATACAAAAAGATTATCAGATTCGTATGGAAACACAAGTCCCCGCATTGCAAAAGCAATCCTCTGGGAAAAAAAAATAAGGATGGAGGCATCATGCTTCCTGACTTCAGTCTATACTACAAAGTGTCAATAATCAAAACAGCCTGGCACTGGCAGAGAAACAGATACACAGACCAATGGAACAGAATCAAAAACCCAGAAATAAACACACAGATATATGGACAGATAATCTTTGACAAAGGTGCAAAAAATATACAATGGAGAAAAGAAAGCCTCTTCAGTAAATGGTGCTGGGAAAATTGGAAAACCACAAGCAAATGAATGAATCTGAACTGTGAACTGTCACCATATACTAAAATTAACTCAAAGTGTATTAAGGACCTCCACATAAGATCCAAAACAATAAGTGCATAGAAGAAGGCATTGGCACTAAATTTATAGACTTTGGGCTCAGAGAGCACTTTATGAACTTGACCCCAAAGGCAAGGGAAGTAAAAGCAAAAATAAATGAATGGGACTATATCAAACGAAAAAGTTTCTACAAAGCAAAGGACACTGTCAGCAAAGTAAAAAGGAAACCAACCAAATGGGAGAAAATATTTTTAAATAGTACCTCTGATCAAGGGCTAATATCTAAAATATATAAAGAACTCATACAACTCAACAACAAAAAAAACAAACGATCCAATTAAAGAATGGACAGAAGACCTAAACAGGCACTTCTCTCCTGAAGACATACAAACAGATACATGAAAAAATGTTCAACATCACTAGCGATTAGGGGAATGCAAATTAAAACTACAATGAGATACCACCTCACACATGTTAGAATGGCTATAATCAACAAGACAATGAACAACAAGTGCTGGAGAGGCTGTGGAGGGAAAGGAACCCTTATACACTACTGGTGGGAATGTAAACTGGTACAACCACTATGGAAGGCAGTATGGAGATTCCTCAAAAAACTAGGAATGGAATTGCCATATGACCCAGCAATTCCTCTCCTGGGTATCTACCCAAAAAACCTGAAAACCTTAATCTGCAAAGATATATGTACCCCAATGTTAATTGCAGCACTGATCACTGTGGCCAAGTCATGGAATCAACTAAAGTGTCCTAATAGATGACTGGATAAATAAGTTGTGGCACATTTATACAATGGAATACTACTCAGAGATGAAAAAAGATGAAATACAGCAATGTGTAACAAGATGGATGGACCTTGAAAAGATCTTATTAACCAAAATAAGTCAGACTGAATCAAGAAACACATGACCTCACCTGGTTTTATATTCCACCATTGATAGGTGGAGTATAAAACTAAAAGTAACAAAGAAACAAAAATTCATGGACAATGTTCAGTGGTTACCTGAGGGTAAGGGGACAGGTAGGTGGGAGAGCTGGTCGGGGGAAGAGGGGAAATAGGAAGCAGGAATCAAATATATGGTGATGGAAAGTGAGCTGAATTCTGGGTGGTGAGCACATAAGGCAATGTATAGACAATGTAATGTAGAATTGTATACCTGGAAACAATGTAATTTATATCAATCACTGTCACCCCAATAAATTTAACATTAAAAAAAAAAAGTCAAACTCACTTTTTTTCTATGTGCACAAGTGAGTTGATTTGTGGCTATGTAGATGTGTTTGCTTCCATTTTCAAAATTGTATTTTGCCTTGAAGAAGGAGGATAGTGCCTCTTCACATCTTTGACATATCTAGACAATTTTCAACACAATTCAGAGTGTGATGGCTTAAAATCATGGATGTCATCATTAAATCAAATTGCCTGGATTCAATTTTAGCTGTGCCATTTACCGGTTGCATGACTTTTTGCAATTTATATTCTAACATCAGTTTCCTAATCTATAAATTGGAATAGCAATAGTACCTCCCTCGTGGAGATTTTACTAGACTAAAATAAATTATAATTTTAAAGCATATTAAGGACTTTAAATATGGTTATTAAATCAATTTTAGTAGTTTTAAGTGATTTTAACTTGATGGTGTATGTATGCTTGGTTGTTCAATGCTTTGATCATAGAACTAGATTTATTGCAAATTATATTGGTGTGACCATCACTTTATATCACTTCACTCAAATCTTTCATTAATATCAAGAAATACTCTAGTATATTCATCAAATACAATGTATATTTCTTTAGTGGTCATCATTTATGCTGCTTTAAGAAGTCAGCCCCTAAATGTGGCCAATAACCCAGTAATCCCATAGTGTGATCAATTATTTTTGACTTATACTATTATTAGGACTAGAAACAATAAATAACTCTAAAGGCTAGACATACCTTTTGAATCATAGTGAATTCTACAGTTTAGAGGATTCTTGGTTTTTATCACATACAAAGAATTCTTATTATTTTGTGTGTGGATTATCTATTTCTTAGATTAACCAGGTATTAATGAAGCCAGCCTTTTTTTTTTTTGACCCTACGATGTTTATACTCAGACAGTATAATAAAAACAAATTTAACATTTGCCAAAATGAGGTATAGATAATGTAGAGAATTAAGCTAACTGGTGTGCTTTAATAACATTTTCAAGTGTAACCATTCAGTAATTTTGATAAAAGTAAAAGCAAAAAAGTACAGCATTTCACTTACAGCCTCTTTGGAGAGACCTGATAATAATGGTTTAGTTATTAATAAGAAGACTGTGATGCAAACAAGTCCTATTTATGACGGCTCTGTCAGAATTTGGGACTTACTGCTAGTTCAGAAAAGCACATGCCATCTTGGCTCTTGCTTCTTCACCCTGCTCAGCTCCCTACTATGATCCCACACTCACTTTTAGTTGACGCTACAGAATATCATGCATATAAAAAGTTTTCTCTCTATTTTTAGAATCCCAGCAAATCTACTCATTGTAGTTCATACGTATGCTAATATTTCTCTGTTGCAAAGAAAGTCATGTTTTGGAAGAAAAAAAAAAAAGAGAGAAGAAATTGATGATCATTGTTTGGTTTATGAATTTTTTTAAATGTGGTTAAATTATTATTTGGCATCTTTGATATCTAAGTAAACAAGTTCAAGGGACTATGTCTTTTCTTTCCCAAGTCTAGTCTTACCTCTACATAACATCTTCTCCCTTTGCTCCCATTTCTTTCAGCTAAATGAACAGTATTGTTTAGCTCCAACATGTTTTTCTACTTTGGTATCATTGGTGCACAGTATTGATAGAAAGGTATTAGAGATAAAGCTGTGTGGGAACGTGATCTGTATGCAGATTATCAGTAGGATTCTGCCTGTGAACCTGACTAGGAATGAGTCACAGGAGCCACTTCAGCATAGCTATCCCAGATATGGTGGAAATAATTATTTTGAAATAGTAGTGAAACAAAGAAGTATTTATTCCCACGTTAAACCACTGACACCCACACCCCAACTACCATGTAACATTTATTTCTGGTCAAAACATTTGTTAGTGGAAGTATTAAAGCAGCCTCTTTTTATATAATAGTTCTTATGATGTCAAAGAGACCAGTATTAATGGAACAGTGCACTATTTTTTAACAAGATTTCAACAACAGTTTGAAAGCACTTGAGAAAGTATGAATAACTCAATATTTAAATTATCTTCACCCTTGGTAGATACTATTTTCCCAACTTGTACATATACCATGGGACATAAGAAACTTCAAGGGTTTGTCTCAAAGTGAACATTAGTTTGTAACTACACATAAACGTAACTGGAAAGCCCCGGAAAAGTTAAATTAGCTTCAATAGGTGTGATCAATTCTTTTTCCTAAAGACTCAGTCACAGTTTTATCTCTTCTTTCATTTTCTATTTTAGATAATGAACACATGTACCCTCTTATTTTTCATGTCATTGAAGAGTAATTGATGTTGAGTACTAAACTTAGTAAGGAGATTTTATCTAAATAAAAGAGCTCCTATTAAATCTTAAATCATAGCACTGAATCCTGTTGACCCTTTAAGGAGTATTTTAACACAATATTAATATTAAACTCATATTGAAGGCAATGAGAAAATCTAAGAATACTCAATTATGATAACAAAATAAATAGAATATATAATACATAAAAAATAAAATGTCTAAGAATATTAAAATTAGCATAAAATGTGAGGGTGATAATTTGATTGTAACATCTGAGTCTGTAACCTGAGGGAGGAAGTGGAAGAAAATCACAAGTGGTAAAAGGACATCATGGAGTACTATTCAGCCATTTACAGGAATAGAGAAGATATGCACATATCAAGATGGATGAGTCATTAGTGCATGGAACTGTGTAGAAAGAAAGGAAGGAACAATGCAACACACAGAACATCTATACAGAACATTGTACATATAGAGCAATATTACACAATTTACTAGGAAAATACAAACAAAATTATACACATTAAAAACATAAGAATGATTGCTGTTAGGAGGGAGTAGGGCATGGAAATAAAATAAAAAATAAAATAAAAAAATAAAAAAATGATAAGGTAATAAACTGAACTCCCCCTTCCCTGACACACAAAATAGAACCTATAATTGCTGAGACAGAAGAGAAGAACTAATTTAAAAAACATACAATGAGGAAAATATTTACAAAGATATTGATCACCCAGTGAATTCCACTAGAATCTTATATAGGATGTGATAGAACATATCTGGGTAATTTATATAACAAAGTTGGAAATATAAAATACATCCTACTGATAAAATTCTACATCAAACATATTCTAAAACCTGGGAAAATTGTCCCTTATAATTGTAATTTCACGTGCAGACTTTGCTACACCTTATTGTTGGATGATTTCATTTAAATTTGTTATTCCTTCTATTGAGCCAGCAGCATTCCAAAGGGTACCTTATTTTTTCTTGCTCTTTTTTAGTAGTGTGTTTTTCACATTGCAAACTTGTTAGAAAACCTTATTGCTAGACGGCTATACAACTGATTTACATACATAACATTGTGTTAACCACTCATTTGTGGATTGTTCTGGTTTTGCTTATTGTGGGGAAGATTTTGGTATTTGTCTAGGGGTATGTTAGGAAGGTGAAGGATGATAGCAGGTCATGTTGTCATGAGGTAAAGTTAGCCATGGATGCACAGTGAACCAGGATTTGGGCTACACCTGTGGGATGGGCTGTCCAGAGAGGCATCCACTTTGCTCAAATGTGGGTTTCAGAGGCCTAGAGAATATTATAATGGTTGGATAAATGTTGCCTAATAGCTCTCCCTATACTTTTGATCACACAACGGTCTTTGTTTTGATATTTAGGACATAATTAGTAATGTATTTGGCAATATAAAAGTTGTGCTGCTTTTTTTTTTTGTTTTATGACAGAGAGAGAGAGAGATACACAGAGAGAAAGAGAGAGAGATACAGAGACAGAGACAGAGAGAAAGGGGAGGGCCCAGAGCAGTCTCCATAGTTGCACATCATTGGTTTTTCCACATAGTTTCATTCCACAGGTGGGTGCGGGGCTGCACAGGGCAGGAACTGGGCCGGGGTCTTGCCCCGGTCAGAACTGAACTGGAGGCACTCCCCAATTCAGCATATGAGTCCTCACAGGCCGGGGCCAGGATTCAATCCTAGTCCTCAGGGCTGCAAAGTGAGCGCCTAACCCACTGAGCCATCCTGGCTTCCCCCTGCTTTTTTTTTTTTTTTTTTTTTTTAATTGGTAGAGGATTTTTGAGTGTGCTAAGTGAGTTTAAAAGGTTTTTTTTCTAGATACCTAAAAGCCCCTTATACAACTGATCAAGTATGGCTAAATGAATAGACATATGTACAAGATGGAAAGAGTTTCTTTGTTCTTACTCGATTTGTTTATTTGTGATTTCCCAAAATAAATATTTGGAAAAGAGATTGTGTTTCCCAATGTCATTCATTGACTGTGGATAATTTTTGGATCTGAGACTCTCTAAATAATAGGTCAGTTACCTTTGTTACGAATTCTGGTCATTGTATTCCTCAAAAAGGAATTCACAACTTTGAAGCTGTAGAAATTCTGATTCCTAAAAGAGAAGTAATGGCTGGTACTTTAATATTTATTATTGTTAAATGAATTTATAAATGAATGATGTTGAAGAGGGTTTAAACAGAAAAAGAGTTAGTGACAAAGTAGTAATGGAACTAGTCAAGACAAATATGAAAATATCTAAATATTATAGGATAAGAAGTTTAGCACTATGCTATGGCAGAAACCACAAGATCAGAATTTTTAATATGTTCTTAGAGAAGATGAGTGTGGATTCTGAAGCAAACTACATTGCTTCAGATCCAGGGATCCATAATTTCCTAACTGTATGACTCTAACTAGGAAACATTTTAAACCTGTCTTATATTCATTTTATTGAACTGTAACACATTTGTTACCTATTTGAAAAGGTTTGAGGGACATTAAAAGAGTTAATATATGTAATGAATGTAGAAAAGGACCTGCCACAAAGTACTATGTTGGTATTGATGTTTACCTGTTTATCTTTAGGGCCTTCAAAAACCACAGGGATGCTGGTGTAAGGAATGGCATGAGATAAATTGACAGATCTCTATAAAAATATATCTAATTGTATTGATGAAAAATGGAGTACTAACATTTTTATTAGAAAACTTTTGTATTTGTATTTGTAGTTGAGAGAAATTTAAGTGGTCATACCATACGTTAAAATAAAAAAGCTGAATCAAAACCACAGGGCCTTTGAATTCCATTTCTAAGCAGCGGAGGCTGGAGGTCTGGGTGAGTAAAATATGGATGGTGGACTGGAGCCAAGCCAAGGTCATTGTTTTAAAGGGAGTCAACCTTTCCCAAGTGCTGTGTGATACTGTGGCTCAGAAATGGGCACTGTGTTAGGCTTTGGAAATGTCCCTTTAGTGAAGCTGAAATAAAGATAATAAAGAACTCCTTACTCTACTTAATCAATCTCTACAATTTATTACAGAGACGTGAAAATCTTACTGATTACTTTAGTGAGACTATCGCTGTCTGGAGAGATGATTCAAGTAGACACTACAAGAAGCTTAGAGATACATTCACTCATTCTCTCTCTCTCTCTCTCTCTCTCTCTCTCTCTCTCTCTCTCTCTCACTCAGTGGTAAAGAAACAATCTATCTCACAAATCATTATCTAGAAGAAACCTCCACAAGTTCCCTGGCATCAGTTCCTTTTACTACACAAAACTTATACATTTTTTACAACTGTTTTGTGTGACATTAATTCAATATTTCCAAAATATAATAGTAATAAGTGCAAATACCATTTACAAAATAGTAAATAATTTTAAATATAATTGGTCTATTGATGAATATGATAATAGTTTTGGTAGGAAATCATAGTGTGTCTATTTTTTTTAAACTCCCTTATTTCCCTTGAATTCTTTATTTTATTTACTTTAATTCGATTTTGCAAGATTTGTCCCCAAAGCACATAATGAAATCTTAATCAAAATGGGAATAAGCATTATTAATTTGTTTTGTGTGGTTATATGCCAAGATAGTTTAAAACCTTTTTCTCCCTTAACATGCAATGCTTTTCTGTAATGATTTGATTCCAATAAATGTGAAAATTTTGAATGTTATCTTGTGTGAACAAGGGTGCTATTGATTTCATTAGTTTCTCTATGAAATAATGATGCTCAAATATGGCTACAGAATTGCTCCTCATGTTATCTATGTTTGAATCTGACTACTTTATTTTAAGCCAATTGTCATGCTTTAAAAAAGCAAATGAATCTGCGTATTTATCATTTTAGAATCTAGATGATTCATTTATGGTTATTCACTATAGATTTCTTTCAATTTTGCTGTACATTTGTAATTTACATAACAAAATGTTAAAGAAAATAAAGTCTGACATAGACATATAATTAGCAAACTGTGTGATACTCCAGAGCAGTAGTATACAAGCTGGTTTTCACTGACTGCCACAATGCTTTTATCTGCTACATCTCCACCTCTTTGAAAATCATGGATAGTATTAGAATCACTGATTACTTAAGTAATCTTGTATTTTCTCTTGAAACAGTGCTAACTAGCATTTAGTAGAGTATAGCAAATAACACACATGGTAAATTTAGATTCATGACTATTTTAGGTTTTGTCACTAAGTCTTTGAGTAGCTTTTTGACAGAAGTTAAAACTCTTATTGTTTAGGTTTATATCCCAAATTACGTGCGGACAAGCGAGAGTGACTCTACCATTTACAATTTTCCAAACTCTGATAGGGACCATAACATGGCAGATTCCTATTGAGTATTTGTTGAATTTGAATTTCTAAGTGAAAAGAAAAGTCTCCTTACTAACTCTATATCAGGTTATTCAATGCCTGTTGTATTATCTAGTACATGATAGGCTCGTCAGTAAATGTGTGATAAAGAAAAAAGTGAAGACATAAAGTAAGAAAGAAAAAAATGAGGACCAGAAGAAGGAAAGAAATGAGAAAAGGAAGGAAGGAAAGGAGGAAAGAAGAAAGGAAGGAAGGAAGAAAGGAAGGAAGAAAGGAAGGAAGGAAATAAGGATGAAAAGAAGAAATTATTGATCTTTGCTTTGATTCAGTCAGGGTCTAGTGTGAAACAAGTGATGTCCCCTTTGTCTATTCTCTATCAATGTAAGCTCTTATTAAAAAAAAAATTTTTTTTAATTTATTTCTCAATTTTATTCAACTGTCTCACCTTTCCTCCTTCCTCTATTATATTTTGTCCTAGATCAGATAGAAAATGAAATGTCATACTTGAAAGCTAATATTTATGCACCATTGTTGTTGGGGCTAGGAGAAAGGGAAATATATCAGTATGAATCTTTACTTCCTTGTGGTATGATTTGTATCTTTGAGAAGCACACAAACAATAAGTTTCAGTGAAGTAAATCCTTTCCAAATTAAATCTATTTAATACTATTTGTGATGTTCATAAAATTGGTTATAAAAAGTCTGCCTAACTTTCCTTATATGTAGTTCCTTAAGCAAAATAGCTTGTTCTTAACTTGACATTTAAATTTAAGACAAAGCAACCAGTCTTATACCTAACCACTATGGGCAAGGCATTGCTCTATATGCTATAAAAAAATCTAAGGGGTGAGGGAAACCAAGATAGCTCCGCAAGTTGATCGCACTGGGCACCGAGGATCAAATCCTGGCCCCGGCCTGTGCAGACCCATATGCTGAACTGGGGTGTGCCCCCCATGTGGGAGGCCCCCAGCCCAGTTTCCGCCCTGCACAGTCCCCGCCCACCTGTGTGGAATAAAACCATGTCAAAAACCTAATGGTGTACAACCATGGAGACTGCTCTGGGCCCTCTCCCATCTCTCTGTCTCTGTCAAAAACAATAAAATAGGGGAAGCTGGGATGGCTCAGCAGGTTAGGCGCTCACTTTGCAGCCCTGGGGACCAAGGATCGAATCCTGGTCCTGGCCGGTGTGGACCCATGTGCTGGACTGGGTTGAGCTTCCCATGAGGGAGGCACCCAGCTCAGTTCTTGCCCCTTGGGTCGGCCCCTGGCTTGAGAGGGTGTGCCTCCCGTGCAGGAGGCCCCCAGCCCAGTCCCTGCCCTACGCAGCCCCTGCCCACCCCTATGGAATGAAACCATGTCAAAACCCAATGATGCACAACTATGGGGACTGCTCTGGGCCCTCCCCCTTCTCTCTGTCTCTCTGTCAAAAACAATAAAATAAATCTTAAAAAAAATCTAATGGGAAGAAAAATCAAATTTCTGATTAGATTGTTCTTGTTTTAGAGGTAAGGGTAAATGGTTAAAGAATAAAAAATACTTCAGCCTCAGTCACCAGGGATCGTTTCTAATAATTAGAAGGAAGAACTATAAGAGATGGGCATTGCATGCCTACCTTACTAATAGCCATCTGTGTCCTCAGGGTTGACCCTCACCTCTCCACTCCACTGCCCACACAGTTTCTTGTTTTACTTTGGTCTAGTTGTAAAACAAATTAAAATCTTTAGCTATGATTGCTGCGGTTGGCAGAGTTAGAGCAGTGATAGTTCAAAGAACCCCATCTGGCAAGCAAGCTCCAAAAACAAAAAATAAAACCTTTTTCCAGCTCACAGAAATCCAGAGAGAGAGATTAATTAAAGTCAAAAGAGAAGAAAAAAATACCAACACTTCCTAATATTGTCATGACGGGGATTATTTTTTTCCACCCTCTGCTTACAAAGTCTTTCTCCATCACAGTATGTTCTTTGATAAAACAATAGTCTCTTCAGGTAAAATTCAAAACAGTACAGTATTTATGAATACATCTCCTTGCTGAACCCATATTTTAGGAATGCTAAAAGGGTTGATAATACAAACTCTGTCACATTTACATCTTATACTTTATACTTTTTCCCAGCCAGTTTTAACGTCTGCACAGTCATTAATCTTGGGGGCTGGGTTTATTTTTATGTAAGGTTTAACATTTTCTGGGTCTCTTGACACAGTGTGCCATTTGCTAACCACATATTCCCCTTTAAGCTCCCCAAGTACTTATTTAAATGGCAAGGATAACACTAGATTTCTCCCACACTCTGAGGTGATTTGCATAAGCATCCTCAGGGCTCTCTGAAGTTCTCCCAGAACAAAACATTGCCCGAGATAATAGGATGCCTAGACAATGGAATGTCCTTTGAATCCTGACTTTTAGTTGTCGTTTCAGGATCCCTTTAGAAAAGCCTGAACTTCCTTTAGGTTTTTGTTTCTGTGAGGAAGAAAAATATACTAAATCAAACTCTACAGTACACTTTCAATTGTACATATTAACAGCCTCTAAAAGCTAAAGAACCAAGCTGTGTGTGAAGTCCAATGGCTAAGGAGGAGGAAAACCCTGCGGTTCTGTGGTAGAAAAAGAAATCCAGGGATTCTTTGTGCTGAGTGAGATAACATAACCCTACCATGTTTACCAACACAGCTTTCTTCCCTCCTTTCTTTCCTTTTCCGCCTCCACACTTCCCTTACCTTATTGGCTCCTTTGCTCAATGGAAGAAAGAGTAGTTGTTATGTAGATTGAATGATGTACTGAGGAGGAAATCCGGAGGGCATACACCTGTATGTTGTATTTTGTAAGGTGGTTTTCTATTACCAAATAATGCACAACTGGGCAGGGTAATTCTGGTCAGGGAAATGTGTTTTCATTGTTAACTTATAAGACTCCAGAATAGAAATGGTACTTTAGCAGCATATGGCTTGATATATTTATTTTATTTCTTGGTTTCTTACATTTGCTTTGATTCAGGTTTTATTTTAATTCTAAAATATCAAAATACTGTCAAAATATACTTTATGTTTTTATTCCTGTTAACTCCAATTTCAGTCTGCTGTGATTATTGCAAAACTGTAAAGATGTTTCAAATCACAAAGGCATTTGGTAGACCTCAAATTATTTATTGGTACCTCTTAGTTTCTTTCCAGCACCCGAATATGGATCAAATTATGGGTCAATTAAAGTACAGTTTACTACCACAACATATCAAATTAATATTATCAACATGCCTGTGGTTTTAAGAGAAAACTAGTAGCTCAAAATATTGAAAAATAAAAAAATCCCTTTGCTTTATACTTTCTAATTTTTCAGTTTGAAATTAAAGCAGATTGTTTTGCAAAACTACATACAGCTTAAGTATGTTTTCACAGTGAATAGAATACAACTGGATTTCTAATACCCGATCTATAATGAGGTGCCAAGTTGGTATAGCGAGGACCCTGGATTGAAATTTAGAATAAGGTTTGAAAAACCAAATGTCCTGTCACTTACTAATTGTATTCCTTTGTTAAAGTAATTTTACCTCTTAGTCACCAATTGCAAGGTATAGAAACATTATCATCATGTATTTATTTGGATGAGAGATAAGACAGTTAAGAGTTTCATTGTATGGACTCTGGGAGGAATTTCCTACCCTGCCCACCACAGACACGATCACACACAGAAACACACACATGGCATAGGTGTTTTACCAGCTTAGATAACCTCCAGGTGTCTACAAAATCAAAAAATTCAATTTCTCCTGTCTATTCATTAAGTGTGATTGAGAAATAAAGAAAGTTCAAGATACAGATTCTGTCATCAGAAACAATAGGTATCCACGAAAAGTTAATTAACAATATAAGATCTTTTATGAATGTATCCCAGTTCATAATAGTTTAGTTAGGGATAAGGGATAAAGCATGTATTTTGAACGATCTAACTTTAAAGAGGAAATACTTAAGGAGGGAGATCATCTCACAATGGTGCAGGAAAAGCTGACTGAAGCCAGGCTTGGGGAAGGACGGAAAACAGTCCAGTTCTGGGTCATCTCCTTTCTTAACACTGCTTCATGACTTCACACCCCCAGTTTGATTTTCTCATGTTCAACTATTTAGCCCTTCCTAATGTAGGTGTGCAGTGGAGCCCATCATTCCTTCATTCATTCATTTTGCTGTTCATCGATGGATTCACTTACTTCTTTTGAGTTTTCTCCAACTATAACACACTATCTAGTTTACCTCTAGAAATATAAAATTGAATAAGACATACTTTGGGTTTATAAGGAAAGTGAGGACTACAGGTGAGCTAAAACAGAATTCAATCAATGTGTTCTGAGAAAAATGTAGCTATTGAAATAAAAGTAGTACATACATATTATTACAAGTCTACCATACTTCATTTTACTGCACTTTAGTGTGTTTCTCAGATGTGACATTTTCTCCACACTGAAGGCAAGTTTCTCCACCAGCAAGAAAGGTTACTACTTGCTTCATTGCAGTGGTCTGGAACCAAACCTATGATAGATCTGAGGTATCCCTGAATATTAGATGAATGCACTGCGTGGCAGAGAAATGAAGAAAAGTATAGAGGAAGTGTTATTTGAGCTAGATGCAAAAGTATAGATGGTATTTCATTTCATTGAGAAGGAAAACCACACATTTCATTGAGGACTAGCATTATTCATGCATAAAAGCAAGAGGATAAAGTATTTATTGAGGAAAGAATATGTGTTCTTAGTTAAGGAAGACATAAGGAAGAACTGTATTTGCAGATAAGGTCTGAAAGGTTGGTCAAGTACAAAAACATGATGTGAAATTTAAATATTAATACATTTATAATGAGATCGAGTACACATTTTATTTTTCAGTACTGTGCTTGAGTGAATATATATATATATATATTTTAAATATAAATTCAGCAAGATAAGGAAACAGATAATAGAGAATTTAGAAACTAAAATCTGGAAAACCAGTAAAAACCATCATAAAGATCTTAACTAGGAAACTGGCATCAAGTCAAAAGGTGATTATGAGAGAAACTAATGAGGCATAATTAAATACATCTGGCTACATTTTGAATATGAGGGCCAAGAAAAAATAAAGGAGAAAAAGATGAATCTGAGGTATTTAGTTTGGATGGATAAACAAATTGTTTTACTAGTAACAGATACTCAAGGTAGAATAAAAAGTAATATGGGAATGTGGAAATTTGGAGATGTTATACGAGTTCACTCTTGAACATGTTGAATGTCAGTATATCAAAACTTTACATGAAATCATATGCTTTAAGAAATACTTCCAGTAAAAATTATTACATATATTCAGTTAAAAATATATTTTGGGGGATGCTTGGGTACTAAGCAGGTTGAATGCATGCTTTGCAACTTTGGGGCCCCAGGATTAAATCCTGGTCCCACCCCTTACAAACCTATATGCTGAACCGCAGTGCAACTGGTAACCAACCGCTGGGATGGTGGCAAAGGTTTTTACCTCCCATGTGGGAGGCCCCCAGTTCAGGAGAGGGATAGACTAAGGAGTTGTGGAATGAGTGAGGATAAAGGATCATGAGATAAACTTTGACTTGGTAAAGCAATAAATGTTTATTGCACAGATGAATAAATGTATGCATAACTGGGATTCATATGAATTTGAATAAACAAAACAAAATGAATAAATGATACTAATAGAACTCAGAAGTTACTCCAGGGAAGAGAGAAATTACGCTATTTGATTCAGCTAAATGCCTTGGCCACAGGTATCTCACTGCCAATTACATAAACCAGTGATTTGTACTTCTGGTTTTGAGACACTTGGGGTAGTTTTAATTATCCCAAGAGGTACAGTATAATTTTCCAAATAGGTGATTAAAACTTAGAAATGAAAGGATCTTCTGAAATCAAATTAAACTGTCTGTGAGAACAATAATTTGAATTTATGGTCAGAAGAACAAATAGGTTTTGCAAATGAACTTATCTTTAAATTGACTTTTAAATAGAAATGTGAGCAACACTGAAGACACTGTGAAATGTTCCAAGCACCATCACCTTACCGCACTATTTTAACTTATAACAACTTTTGCTTAAAAGCAACTGTGTACAGTAATTATGTTGACCTATAGATTGACAGTAACCTAATATGTGCATTATTTGTGCCCAGATTTTGCTTATTTATTTTCTACCTATTTTACATATAATATGTGCAATGACACTGATAGAAGCATTCTCTGCTTAAATATAGAAAGAAAATTATGATAAAGAAGGACATATTCTTACTCCTGCTGAAAGATACCCTTCCATTTTGTAAGCAAAGCTTTTCCATTTCTTTCTTCCTTACTCTATTACAGCCTATTGCAACATTTTTTTTTTTTTTTTTTTTTTTTTAGTTTGTCCTCCAGCTAGGGAAACTATTTAGAAAATTGGTTTCTTTTAGTTTGGCCCCATGCAGGCCTGACCTATTTTACCTTGTTACAGTGATGGAGAGCTCCATGCCTGCAAAAATTTAGCTTCCAAGAGTTCTGTTAATGTAAGAAGTAGAGACTCCCGCTTACCAGCAAGTACAAACAAAACTTCTCTCATTAAATCATTTAACACTTTTTTGTTTTACCACATTAATGTGTTAAATATATATTTTAATTCAACAAAGTGAGGATAAGCTAATAATAATAAAACATTCAGAAAAGTTATATATGTTCAGACATTACACAATGAGCCATGATCTACATCTACAAATCTTTTTAAAGATTTATTTTATTGTTTTTGACAGAGAGGGAGACAGAGACAGAGAGAAGGGAAAGGGCCCAGAGCAGTCTCCATAGTTGTACATCAACAGTTTTCAACATATTTTTTTTTCCACCCAGGTGGGTGCAGGGCCACACAAGGCGGGAACAGGGCAAAGGCCTCCCACATGGGAGGTAGCCCCCATGAGCTGGGGGCCAAACAGGGTCCTCCCGCATGAAAAGCTTGCCCCAGCAAGAACTGAGCTGGAGGCCATATCCCAGTTTAGCATATGGGTCCACACGGGCCAGGGCTGGGATTCCGTTCTTGGACCCTTGGGCTGCAAAGCAAGAGCTTAACTCACTGAACCATCCTGGCTTTCCTACATCTATACATTTTTAACTAACATTTTATTTATGAATCATAAAACATTGTGATCTACAACATTAAAATAAATTCAGATGACAATCCTGATCATTCTAGCATCTCTGCATAAATAATGTCTTTCTCACTTTCGCTGCTTAAAACAATAATTTCAATTTCTAGCAATGTGCTTTCTCCCTTACTGACTATCACAGGAGAGCAAGATTGGTCAGCTCTGGTGGTTTTAGCAGATACTATAAGTATGAATATGATTTGGTCTATAGAAGAGAAGTTTTCATTATTTTCTTCATAGGAAAACAACTCTGTGCAATCAATAACCTGGGCCAGGTTCGTTCATATGTCAGCCATTTTTTTATTCACAAATAAAAGGGTGACTCAGCATAATCCATTGCCACACCAGGGAACATATACCAACTGCATATTCTACGAGAATCTTATCTTATTACTGAAGGCAGGAGCCCAATTATTGGAGTGCAATTACTAAACTTCGGTGAAAGTGCTTCTTTCATTTTCTCCACATATTAACGTTGTTTTGGCTGGCCTAACTCGAGGTAGCTGAGTTTGCAGTAAAAATATTTCATAGTTATCTTCCAGGAACAAAACTGTGTTATTAAATTTTCTTTAAGTAAAAAAGATTGAAATTTTGTTTATGGTATAGACAAATTAAGATTTAGTATAAGTGACCACTTTGGCAATTGGTGCCACACATTTTTTCAAAAGTTATCACTCTACCATTTGATCAATATTATCATAATAGTATAGAAGTCTAAATGGAAACATTATACCTAAATTTCACAATTACAATCTAAGCAAATTGTTTCTCTTAGGATATGGGAATTATTAGATTAAGTATTGAATAAATTCTTATTTTAAGTTTAGCAGGAAGTAAATAATAGTAATATTCTTGTTTTAGTTTATACTAAAGAGCATGGGGAAAAAAATTTCTTAGAAAGAAGTCACAAACTTGTTTATATTGCCAGGGAAACACTTTACTAAACACATGTTTGAAACATCTGTTTAATGTCTCTAAATGTTTTTCACTTACAGTAAGCTGTCGATAAAAAGAATCATTCAAAGAAAATATAACAGAAACTCATGTTTGAATATATTTTAAATGAATTCAATATATCGGGTGTAAAAAGCTTTCAAATAATGAAACATTTGCACATATACTAGAATTACATAAAATTTGATAGACTAAACAACTGATACTGGGGGAAAGGTCCATATGAAGGGCGTTATTTTATAGGTGGAATGCTTTCTCAATGTATGCATGTTATTACTAAATATCTATATAATATTACTAAATATTACTAAAAATTCTGTAGCAAAACTGTCAAAATGTAGGAATACCTACATTTTGACAGTTTTGCTACAGAATTTTTCTCTTCCTCTAGCTAAAAACTTCAATCCAGGCTTGGAAATATGTCCTGATAAGGCTCCTTCAATTCAGTTTTTGCTCAATCTTTCACATTTCAGTTTCTTATTCCCTTAATTTTTGTATTTTAAGCCTCTTAAAAATATTAAAAGGTTAAAATAGTATAAATAATATTTAAACGCTGACTAAGAGCTATAATCATTCAGGTAGGCCCATGAATTCACAACTAATCTTCACAGCAATGGCGTTAGTATTTTATTATATTCACTTTACCAACAAGGAAATAGAGGCCTAAAGAGAATAACTTTTCAAAGTGAAAAAGGGTAAAGCCAAATGCTGGCGTATTCTGGTCCAGAGATCATGCTGTTTCCATTAAAATATATGATTTTACTCATTTTGGGGAGAGTCTGTCTTGCTTTCATGTATCAAGTACCATGTAAAATAAAGGATCAGTTATACTCAAGGACTGCCCACATTATCATTTTGTCTTTTTGTGTTTTCGTGAGACATGTCTGTCATCTATAGTTATTACACAGAAGACTCAGAATCTGAGAGAAACAATGGGAAAAAAACAACAACAAAAACAACTGATTCTGGGTGGTGATCTCTGATGTAAAACATAGATGATGTAACATAGAATTGTATACCAGGAACCTATGTAACTTTACTAACCAATGTAACCACAATAAATTTTATTTAAAAAATCTGATGGGAAGCCGGGATGGCTCAGTGGGTTGGGTGCTCACTTTGCAGCACTGGGGACAGAGGATTGAATCCCGGCCCCAGCCCGTGCAGACCCATGTGCTGAACTGGGGAGTGCCCCCAGCTCAGTTCTCTCTCAGTCTCTGTATCTCTCTCTCTCTCTCTCTCTCTCTCTCTCTCTCTGTCAAAACAATAAAGAAAAAGAAAAACAAACAAAATAATCTGAGAGAAATAGAAAAAATAGATAAATCTGTTTTGTAAATTTTTGAGAGAAAATTTCCATTTTAATGAGACCAAGTTGAATCTTGTATAAACTCAAACTGCATTTCCAAATATTTTTACTTAATTGATAAAATGATTACTGAAAACATTTATGGAAAATTATACATTTGTTTCTTTAAAATATTAATTACATAGTAATTAATCTAAAGCTTAAAATGATAAATGAGTTGCTTAAAGTCTTTGTCAACTATCCTATCAGTAATGGGGTTTTTGGACTCTTTATTAAATTCATATCCTTTGTTGTGAGTTTTTTTTTAATTTGTTAAGCCAAGAAGATACATACTCATATAGAATGTACTAGTTCTATACATAAAGAGAATTTCTGAAAAAAACTTTTCAACATAATTATATGTACACTGAATTATAGTCCTTACTAACTTAAATTATGACCTAAAATTTAATAAAAACATATTTTAGCAGGCCTTAATTTTAATACTGTTTTAATCAATTTCATTTTCTAGGCATAACCATATGTCAGATTGTAAACTGGTCATAGTGTGGTATTGCAGGAGTTTGTTTTACTGACTCAGTCCTTTTTGCTCTGATGGAATCTGTTGTATAATACGTTCTATTGCTCACAAATAATTTAGCCTTTCTGAGATTCACTTTATTAGTATGTACGGTAAAATAGTAGTCTTCTTGTGAACAATGTTATGAGTGACATGTCAAAGCTCAGATTTCCAGAAATGTTACTTTACCTAGAGACCACGATCCTAAAATCACCTAATCAACAAATGTTAGTACAATTATGTGTTATTTCTCAATATATTTTATCAGTTTCTTTATCTTATTTTACTTTTTATCTTATTATATTTTTATCTTACACTTAATCTACAAGATTTTTTTAAACTAATGATAAAAGAGGCCATCTATTCTGATTCTTGAGGTAAATTAAAATCACTTTTGTATTTTGGATAACATTTTCTCATTCATAGTAAATTGTCATGATTTAATTTTAAAAGTTCCTGGTTAAGCCTATGTATCAGAAAGATGCTAAATTTTATGCAATCTCCTTATTGGTGCACTAAGTTTGAGTTTAATTTTCTTGTGATAAAAAGCACCTTAAATTGATATCATTATGTTACCTTCATTTCTCATATTGCTAAAGTTTATAAATACATTTAAATATGGCAGTATTCAATTTCCAAGAATTATGCATTTTATGTGAATTTAATGTTTCTATAGTTTAATTTTTAACTAATAACTTCATATAGAATTCTTAACTGGAAATCTGCTCATATTGTATACAGATGTTTTAGCTTATTAAGAGATTCTTTTAAAACTCTAAGTAATGCAAGAGTGATTTATTTTTATTTATTAAATTTAACACTTGAGAACACAAATATTAAATTTAATAAATTAAAATAAATCAACTCTCTTCTTGGTTTTACCATATTTATTTACCTAAACAAAAGTCTTATTTATCTGAAATTATGGATAAAATATTGACTCTTAAAAGAGTGGAAATATAGACAATTTCTTATATTTAGGTTCAAGTTGTTCAAATCTTTAGTATGCTATTTACAAGAACCTAACTCTAACCTATTACAATAACATAGAAAATCTACTATAAAAGTTTGTGCTTGAATTGCAGGGTGTGTTTTATTCTGAATTTGTCATTTAAATTTTCACATTGATGCTATTCATCCAGAAAAATATTGTGTCCATCATTAGTGTGGTAATAGTTACAGACCAAGACAGTCAAATACAGCAATGTTAAGTACTATATAATTAACCAACCATGAAATAATTTGGCTGGCATCATGCAAGTGTACTTTGGTGACAAATGATGTCAATCTTCAGCTTTGAAATAAAAAACTCTTGATTACATTTTCAACTCAAAAAATTGCATTTCCTAAAGTCTTCATAGAAAGCAGCAATCCTCAGTTGAAGAAAAAAGAAAAGTTGACAATTTCTGGAATTCATGGGGCTTCCATATTATAATAATATATAGTAAGTACTTAGGCAAATTTTTGAAATGCCAATAAAGATAATTATGTTTGTGTGTGTATACACAGAAACTTTCTAGAGATGAGAGTACAAAAAATTAAGAAAAACACTAAGTTTAGACAAATAAAAAATGATAATTACAGTAAATTGTCAAAATTTGATTCCACATTCTTTAAGAAATTAAGATGATAACGTTACCATTTCATGTTAAACAGATTTTTAATATTACATTTTAATACTGCATATGAGTGCCCACATACCACCAATTTTCCTACACTGTCACTGTTTTATGTTAATTTTACCACGTTCAATAAAGCTGAATCATTATATGTATTAACAAAGTACCAATTTTGATTTCTGAGGATTGTCTTTTAAATATTTTAGAAAAATTAATAACTTATTTTGGATTTTTGTTTCTAAAAATAGTCACTAATTATGAGGAATGCTCAAAATGACTTACTGAAGGAGAGGTGGCCTTAGAAACTTCCCATTTACACACACAGAAAATTCTCAATGCAACTTTTAATTTAACTACTTTCTATAAAGAAATTAATTCACTTCAGGGTTCCTTCTACTTCAAATATAGCTTAAATTATCAATTTAAATCTGGTAAGCTTTTCAGCTTTCATCTCCATGCTTTTTTTGCCAACTTAAATTTGTCACCGTCATATTTACCCTCCAATTTTATACTGGTAATTACAACTGTACAAAACTTTATTGTATTTTTTATAATGGAACTTAAAGATTATATAATTTAACATTCTCATTTTAATTTAATATGTTCATGTAAGTTTTAAAAGTGAAAATAGGCTGAAGAAGTAATTTATGGATAGTTAACAAATAAATATAAATGGTAAAGAAAGCAAAGGTTCCTGAAATCCTTATTAACATTTTTAAAGTATCTCACCAGATTGTTTTCTGTGCCTGCACTCACATGATCCACATACATAACACATACATGCACAGTTTTACAAAGGCCAATACCATGCATTTTGTATTTTTTGATAAGTGCTTTTGTTTATTATATGATAACATGTGTTATGAAAATAAATATACAAATATGCTTCTTAGTAGGTATGAAATATTCCATTTTATGATTGTACAATATTGTAGCCACTTTTTAACATAATAAATAAGGCTGGGAAGCCCGGACGACTCAGTGGGCTCAGCGCTAGCTTTGCAGTTCCAGCCCGTATGGACCCATATGCTAAACTGAGGCATGTTTCCCATGTGGGAGGCCCCCATTTTGGTTCTCACCCCCTGGTTCAGCGCCTGGCTTGAGGGGATGTGTCTCCCATGTGGAAGGCCCCCAGCCCAGTTCCCACCCTGTGTGACCCCTGTCCATCTGTGTGGAATGAAACAAGAAAGCTGAGGCTGTACCACTATGAAGACTGCTCTGGGCTCTCCCCCCTTCTCTCTGTCTCTCCCGTCTCTCTCTCTGTCTCTGTCAAAAACAATAGAATAAACCATTAAAAAAATAATAATGTTGCAATAACAGATTTACAAGTACATCTTGGCACACTTTTCTATTACCTCCCCTAGGCAAAATTCTAAAAGTGAAATTGTTATTTAAAATTTACAAATATGAAAAATGACTTTTACAGAGGCAAAACTTTCCATAGCTTCTGAATCCTACTTTTATCAGAGAACATATCTTATTCTACTGAAGTCTTCCCCTGGCTACATCACCCCTCCTATTGTGGCTTCTGTATCCTCCTATTGACAATGAAGAATACTCATTAAACTGAAAAATCTTAAAAGCAGAGAATCTCTTATTTTCCTTGAATTCGCAGCACAGAGTGGATTGTCATGCTTAGTAGATTATCATGATTTGATAGAAGGATGAATGAGTTCAGATTTTAAAATAGGGTTAGCATATTTTCCCAATCCTAGTTTGACAGGACAACTTATTACAGAGTTTTTGATGCAGTTTTTGATTTGTAGCATTGCTTTTTGATTCTTTCTTAGAATTTCCATCTTTCTATATAACCTTATCTATCTGTTCTCTCATGTTGTTTACTTTTCCATGAACTACTTAGCATATTAATTGTGTTTTTGTTTTTAACAATTCCTCATGTGATAATTCCAACATTTCAGTAATATATGAGTGTGGTTTTGATGTTTGTTCTACCTCTTCAAACTATGTTTTGGATTAAAAAAAATTTTTTTTAGTATGCCTTGTAATTTTTTTTTCAAGGTGGACATGATATTCTGCATTGAATGAACAGCAGTAAATAGGCCATTCAAAAATAATGGTGAGATGTGAGGGTAGGGTGAGTGTTCTCTAGTCTTATGATTGTTTCAGTTTTGAACTGAGATTGCACCTCCCAACTGTAAACTTCCACATGACTTCTCAGTTTCCCCCAGTTCGGGGACAAGATGGCTGGCAGGAACTGGTTTGAGATATTGTCCTTCTCCCACAGGGAAGGCTAGAGGGGGCTGGAATTGTATTTCTGTGTCCTCCAGGAAGGATCGGCTCTGAGAAATCCCTGCCAGGTTAAACTCTGGTGAAATAGTTTCTCGTAAAGGCAGGCCCTGTTAAGAACAGAATTTCAAAACGTTTCCTTTTCTCCTCCCTCTGCTGGAAGAAGCAGGGGATTTCTCTTTATTGTGAGGATTTGGTAGAACTCCTGGAGGTAAAGATCACAAAAGCATAGAGACTCCCATATAGCTGGGTCTCCTTCGATATTTAAATTCTCAGTGTTGTTCACACTGAGACTCCAGTACTTTCTCACTTAAGACTCTGGTTTTCCTCCCTCAGCACTGGGTCTCATGGACAGTTCTAATTTTGGGTTTCTGCTTTGGAAAGTCGTCATTCTCTATATTTTACTGTCTGTCTCTACAATTTGAGGGCAGCAGTTTGCCCTGGGTCCTCACTTCTCTGACATCTATGTCTAAGAAGGATTGCTGAGTGTTTCCAGTTTGTTCAGCTTTTCACCTGTGGTTAGGCAGGTAACTTCTAAGGTTCTTACATGCTAGACTCAGAGTGTAAGTTTTCAATGAAACACTGCAGCAGCACTGTAGAAGCTGTGGGATGGAAAGGTAAGCAAGCCACAGTCCTGAGGACAACCTTCGGTGGCTATACAGATGTGAAACAGCCCGGTCTTGCCGTGAAAAATTACATTACAGCTAAAGAGGTAGAATCTTAGCTTGTATTCAGAAAAACTGGGTAGAAAAGGCTGAGATATTCTATAGATCAGGGATGTCCAACCTTTCGGCTTCCCTGGGCCACAATGGAAGAAGAATTGTCTTGGGCTACACATAAAATACACTAACACTAATGATAGCTGAGAAGCTAAAACAAAGGTTGCAAAACAATCTCCTAATGTTTTAAGAAAGTTTCTGAATTTGTGTTGGGCCACATTCAAAGCTGTACTGGGCTGCATGTGGCCAGCAGGCCACAGGTTGGACAAGCTTGCTATAAATGAATGAATCATGTTAAGGGGTCATTATGGGAGGCTCCCAGATAACAATGTTTCTATTCAATTCGAAAACATCTACAAGGATTTTTACCAGATTGATTGTCATTTTTGCAGCTTTTATAGAGAGTCATTCAGTAGGTCAATGCCAGCTGTTGAATCTGCATCATCATGGCATTTCTCATATGCCACAGGCTTTATATTGCCAGAGTCCATATTGATCCACTTTATCTGGTTTGCCTTTACAGAGCATTTCACATCTTTGTTGATAACACCAATTGAGTTGCTGCAGCACTGAAGGATTGCTCACAATATATTGCAATGAAAGTTGTCAAGTGTCCTTAGGATGAGGTGAAATCGACAAGAAGAAGAGCTTATGATTCTAAATGCACTGACAATAGCCCCTTAAGATGATTATCTCAGACATACAGAGCATTTTTAGACTGAATCCAATTCATAAGTTTCACAGCTATTGTTTCAGTCTCACTATATGGTGTGACATTTCAGAATTCATTCGCTTTAATAAAAGCATGCTGTTGTACCATTTTTGTTGCTGTAGTTAATAAAATTTTAAATTTCCCTTTGGGCAGTATTCTGTTTTACTGGGTAGGCTGTATCTTCCCCCCTACCCCCAACAAGCTTCAAAATCTACATTTGTCAGCTTTGTTTTGTTATTATCAAATAGAAATTTTGCTTTGATTTTAACAATCAAAGCAAAATATTTTATTTATCAATGTTATTTTGTAGGCTTTTTAAAAAATTTGGATTGCAGTCTATAAAACTTACCCTAGAAATAGGTTAGTCTTCAGTCATATTATTGTATCTTTCACAACTGGCTATCAGTGTGTCCTAAATTAATGTGTGATTATATTCTACACATATAATTTAAAGATTTAAATAAATATACACAACTTGTTCTTATCTAGGACAAGATTTTCAATTATTTTAGCTACTTATTGTGGGACATCCAATCATACAGCTGCATAAGATGCTTATAATTATTTTAATAACTTTTTTTTTTCAATTTTGGAGATAATCTCTAAACTCTTATCTCAGGAATATAAACATTTTTCTTTTACTTCTCTTGTCTAAACCATTCTGTCATGGGCACACATTTTTCATGTTTCTTACCATCAAAATATATTAATTTTGATTTGATTAAAATTTAGAATTTATGGCAATCCAAAGACCACTTACATATTGTATAACAAAATTATGTTTTTCTTAAAGTTTTGTTTTCCCTGAAGATAAAAGTCTGTTTGCTTGCTTAGTTTGCTGTGTACTTAACATTCACTCAACCCTAAATTCTCTGCCCTATAACTTCATCTCTTTCATTTTCTTTCTTCTCACTACCACAGATTCCTAAATCTTTTAAAATTTTTAGGTATTATCTCTCTGGAATTGTCCTAAAACTAACTTTTTATTCTCACTGATACAATAGCTTCTCATCCCTATAAATAAATGTTTGTGTTGCCCCAACATGTGAATATGTGTTGAAATCTAATGCTCAATGTGATATCATTAGAAGTGTAGTATTTGGGAAGCCATTAGGACATGAGGGCAGAGCTCTTGTCAATGGGTTCAGTGCCCCTATAAAAGACCCCAGTGAGCTAGGTCCCCTCTTCCACCATGTGACATTATAGCAGAATGATAGCTATTTCTGAGGATGTGGGCTCTCACCAGACACCAATCTGTCAGCATCCTGATTTTGCACTTCCTTTCTAGAGAAATGAAAGTTGATAAACCGTCCAGTCTGTTGTATGTTGTTGTGGCAGCTGAAATGGACTAAGACAAATATATTAAAGTTTTCTTCTTTGTGCATTGTATCAGTTTCCTCCAAACTGTTTTCCCCTAGATGATTGTTTTCTTCTCTTTCTTTTATTTCAGATGTTTCTTTTCACAGACAGGAGCCACCCCCCATCCTTGAGGGATACATTCCAAGAACACCAGTGGATGCCTGAAACAACTGACAATACCAAACCTTGCATGTATGTATGTGTTTGTATATAACTTGTTAATCTCTCACTATGCCTAATTTATAAATTAAACTTTATCATAGGTATGTATAAATAGAAAAAAAAGTCTTATATATATATATATATATAGTTATATATATATACACTAATATGTATATAGTAATATATATAGTAATAGTAAAAAATAGTAATATATATATAAATATATATAGTAATATATATATATTACTATATGTGTGTGTGCGCATATATATATTACTACTTTTTTTCTATTTATACATAACTATGATAAAGTTTAATTTATAAACTAGGCATAGTGAGAGATTAACAAGTTATAATACATTGGAACAATTATTAACAATGTACTATAATAAAGTTATGTAAATGTGGTCTCTCCCAGAATGTCTCATTGTTCTTCACACATTTTTTCATTTAAAGGAAGCACTTATGTTTTCTTTTGGTAATGTTTGAATGGTCAACATTATTGCTCTTCTGCTTTTGGGTAAGTAAAATAAGAGTTATCTGCACACAAGCACTATGAGAGCATGACAACTGATCTGGTAACTGAGCAGGCTGAGTGGCTACTGGGAGGGTAGCATATACAGTGTGGCTAAGCTTAGAAAAGGGGCTGGGTCACATCCTGAGTGGAATGCAGGGGATGATTCAAATTTCATCACATTACTCAGAACAGTGAACAATTTTAAACGTATGAATTGTTTATTTCTGAAATTTTCCATTTAATATTTTCCAACCACAGTCGACCATGTAACTGAAACTGTGGAAAGCAAAACCATGGATAGGGAACCAGTGTATGTCCGGCAATCCTTTACTGTCTCCTCATATGTAAGAGTAGTCAGTAGAAAGCTTATTGTAAATTTCTTATAGGTTTGCAAGCTTATCAACTGTGACCTTATTTTTAAGGTGATGTCATTTCTTTTGTTAGAAAATCCCTAGAGTATCAGTATTTATCTTTTCTGATATATCAAGGGAACCTCTCCCAGATTCCTGATGAGTACAAGGCTAGATGCCAGCATTCTACTGCTGATTGGAAAGGAATGCTTTGGCCATATCATCCAATACGAGAACTTTGTCTTAACTTCTGACTTCACGTAGTACTGTCTCCTCCCCAGTGTCAGCTGTTTCCCCTCATCCACCCAGTAGTTTTTTTTCCCCTTAACTTCTCTAGGGTCTGTCTTTTACCTTTTAGGAGGAGAAGGGTCATTTGACATGCTGCATTGAGAAATTATCCAGGAATTCTTATAAACTCTGTAATTCAATTTCCCTAACCTAGTCTCATAATTCCATTTGCAAAGGAACTGGTATTGTCTATTACTAAGCTTTTTCATCACAGTGGGGCACTCCATGATACAATTTATATTTTTTCTTGTCCTTTCTTATAGCAGATGGAAGTTTTAAGTATTCCTAGGTCTCCTGAAACAGTTACACTAGCTTATGTTATTTTGCTGCTATCATTCTTCCTTCTACCTACAATTTCCTAATATAGTTTATAGCATTTTCAATTGATAATATGTAATAAAAATGTTGTGAGCAAAATAATTCAATAACATATTATAATAGTTACACATTCTATCATATTTATATACTAATAAGCATAAACATTTATTATATTGTTATGTTGGACATTTCAGACTATTTCCGAAGTTGTACTGTAAAGATCATTCTTGAATTAAAAAAAAAACAAAACACATTGGCCTCCACTGACAATTAATACTAGAAATAAACTATTGTTAGAAAGACTAATTATAAAACTAGTCGAATTATATTTGGCATTCATTTTTCAACTTGTATTTCTTTAGTACAAAAAAAGGAAAAATCAATGAAGTCATTTATGAGTATATTTGTCATTAATTCATCTCATTGGTTTGGGGAAGAACCTATTTTGCGTATAATCAGAGGCTCAGTGGGAGCATTATAATGTTTCTATACAGCTCTTATAGACAATCACTTAGAAAATTAATAGGAACGAAGTCATTTTGATTTTTGATGCAGCATTTTAATGATACCATAGTAAATGTATTCATGTGTCACAGGAGATTCCAAACCACAATCTAAAGATAATTTTAGATTTGTTTATTCTTATGAACTTCCTTTGAGCCTTTTAAAAAGTTCAAGATTCAAGTTAGACTTTTCAGTTTTCAAGGGGAATGACCTCTTTTACCATCTGACCATCTTATGTCCAAAGCATATAAGTCTATAATCACACAATATAAATTATCACTCAGAACCTCATTGAAAGCATAATATCAAACAGTCGAACAATCCACTCTATAAAATATTTGATTAGAAATAATATTTACAAAAGACTATCCGGCATATACACAGTTTACTTTTTATAATATAGGTTATATTATTTAAACATGCTTATTTGACCAAATTAATTCACAAATAAAGTTGTATTTTGGGGGATATGCATTAATATTCTTTCTTGGCAACAGGAGATCACATTTAGATTACAAGAAAAATGTTTAACATACTGGTATTCCACATATATAAAAACACATGTGAGAATTCCCTTAAAGAATTAAGTGCAATGAAGGTGACCCATGGATGTTACGAGAAGGTATATATCATGAATTTTATCGTGTGCCCCATCTCCGGTGCTTATCATTATACATGCTTTATATATATTAGAACACTGAAACTTATTTTTACTTGATCATATAAGCTTTTGTTTGATAATTGTTTTGGTCTTATTGCCAAATAAAAAGATATAAATAAATAGAGTTTAAATGTTATCGAAAGAAAAGAGATTGGGAAAAGAGAAGGAGAGAGAGTTAAAAGAAAATGTTGCTCCTCTCTTACAATAATGGACAAGACTGATCATTACCTTCCCTTTTTAACTCTCAAAAGCATTTCTATAATTAACAGCATCTGATAAATTTAAGAACTGGGCCCGTTAAATGTCCACGTACATTATTATTATTGACTGATTGTTTATAACTTGTTTTTGTTCATTGTTTTATTTTGTGTGCTTACTTAAAATTCTCTTATATTTTTAGGCATGTTAAGCTAGACAAGTTTTCTTTTTTTAAGATTTATTTTATTGTTTTTGACAGAGACAGAGAGAGACAGAGAGAAGGAGGAGGGCCCAGAGCAGTCTCCATAGTTGTATGTCATCAATTTTCAACATAGTTGCATTCCACACCGGCAGGTGAGAGAGAGCCCTGCAGGGCAGGAACCGAGTGGGGGCCTCCTACATGGGAGGCACACCCTCATGAGCTGGGGACCAAACTGGGGGCCACACCCCAGTTTAGCATATGGGTTTGCATGGGGCCAAGGCCCAGACTCGATCCTTGGACCCTGGGGCAGAAAAATGATCACTCAATCCACTGAGCCATCCAGGCGTCCCCAAAAAGCTGTTTTATTTTATTTTTTGAGATTCATTTTTGAGAGAGAGAGAGAAAGAGATGCAGAGCAGTCTCCATCATTGTACATCATCAGTTTCATTCTCCACAGGTGGATGTGGAGCCGTGTGGGGCAGGAGCCCAACTGAGGACCTCCCTTATGGGAGGTGAGAACCTTTGCAGCCATCTCGGAGGTTTACCAGTTGCACCACAGTTCAGCCAATGGGTTTGCAACAGGTGGGGGCCAGGTTTCAATCCCTGGACCTTGTATTTGCTAGGCAAGCATTCAACTTGCTGAGCTATCCCAGCATCCATAGAGAAGCATTTTTTTTTTTTTAATCTTCTCTAAACTCTGAAACTCTACAAAATCAATTTAAAGAATAAAGAACAGTAAGAAAAATAGTCACTAACACACACTTCACTGTCACTCCATTTGAAAGGCAGAAAGCTTAGTTAAAGATGTACTGAATAGTGGTGTCAGCCAGCTATCTGTTTGTTTAGTATTACAAAAGAGGTAGATAGGCCTCTCAAGTAAGTAAGTTAAACCAAAATAAGAGGCCATATCAGAGTAATTTCTGCTGCCTGCCATATATTTCTATTCAGAAAGCATCATCGATTTGAATGGGCAATTCTCTATATGAATTGATGATGGTTTTTGGTGAATAGCTCGAAGAACCTAAATACAGAAGAGCTGGTGGCTAAATGCCTGATCTAATGCATTAATCCATCTGTTCCAATTAAGCCAACATATATCTCCAGAAAATAAACTACAAGTCAATAAAACTGAATGATGAAATAATGCTTATGGTCTTTCTCTCTGAAACAAATGTATTCTGGATATAAAAACATCCTCATTGCTTTTTTTTTTTTCTTTTGAGTGTTCTGAAAGGCTGTTTTTATAGTTGTCCACACATATAAAATGGTTATCTTGAGATTAACAAGTCAATCTTGTAAACAAATTGGTCTGAATTATTTTAATTTTACATTATTCTATGAAGAGGGCCATACATATATATGAATACAATACTTTTTATATGTACCTTAGAAGTTATCAGCAACCCACATTACTTGCTAATCTCTTCCCACATAAAGAGTGGGCTATTGGCACACACAGGTGGTAGTGAGAAGGTGTGCCCAACCAGAGCATCGAACACTCAAAGGAATGTGCTACTCTCTTCTGCTGCTTCAGGACACTAACAAGAAATAAACAAAATCCTTTGCAAACTTTTGAAACCTCTTATAAATAGACCTTTAAAAAAGTTTAATGTCATATGCAGAGTGCAGTTTGCAAAATTGAAAGTAATTTCAGTATTTTTGTTGCATATGTAATGCACACTACTAGGCAACAAACAAATTTTCCCCAAATAAATACAAGATGGAAAATTTGAAAGAAGCGTAACTACAGAGAGTAAAATTTGGAGGGTTTGACTGACACCTTGAAGATGTTCTCACAATGGACTAATGGAATAAAGAGGAGGTATAAGTTACCTTCCTGGGTATTTGGAACACAGTCTCCTGGTCTCTTCCTCCTCAAATCATTAATTAAGACACTATGCATGCACGTGCGAGCAAACACACACACACACACACACACACACACACACACACACACACACATACACACTACTTATCTTCTTCTGCCTATCCCTAGAACTTCCAAATTCCCTATATTCCTTGTTCATATTATTTCTTATTTTGCTGTTGAAAAGGAAGTTTCATCTTCTCTTATACAATTCCAGCTATACTTAAATATCTAAAACTTTATCTCTGGAATGATCTTTCTCTTATCTCTAGGATATGAGTTTAGGCAGAATGTAAATAAAGCAGAATGAGTTGCTATAAGGATACCCTGCAGATATTTACCAGTTCAAAATGGCCAGCAATCATAGTATGGACTAAATATTTTTAAATTATAATTAAAATGAATATATAAAATGAAAATGTAAGCACTTATATTAAACTTAATCAAAGGAACATCATTATATGATGTTGAGGGCAGGAATATACACACAAAAGGAAATCACTATTATTATTAAATAGACTAAGTCTTGAATGAAACTTTTGTTTTCAGTTTTACATTAGGCCATTAATTCTGCTTATGTTTATATTCTTTCACATCTTATATATTTGCTCATTGGT
Source organism: Craseonycteris thonglongyai (assembly GCA_004027555.1). Taxonomy (NCBI): domain Eukaryota; kingdom Metazoa; phylum Chordata; class Mammalia; order Chiroptera; family Craseonycteridae; genus Craseonycteris; species Craseonycteris thonglongyai. Next base: position 46,327 of record PVKE010001161.1, on the reverse strand, counting down.
TCTTTTCCATTCTATAAAAACTCTTGTTTTTACCTTAACTTTGTTGCTTTAAATCTGACTACTAATAATGAATTCTTATTTAAAGATCTTGGGAGGAAAATCACCTGAAAAAAAATATAAAAGTTATTGAGTAATATTGCTTTCTCATACAACTTTCTCATCAAACATATAATAAACATTCAATTAATAAATAAGCCATGAAGTAAAATATATAATACAATTAATTCCACAAAAGTGCTAAACAGTGTTATAAAATGTTATATGTAAATTCTCCTGTGGGTATATCATGGGAAAAGAATAGTCATTAAAAAAACTGTAATTGTTAATATTATAGATTTATAAATAAGAGGCTCAATTTATTACTTCTATTACTGTATCTAGAAATAAACAAAAAGTAAAATAGTAAAAACTGATGTAAGCATGGATAATAAATAATACGATGCTATGGCTTTTTTTTTCTTTTTTTTACTAAATTTACTTATTTTTCAAGATTTTTAAACTTCAAGATCTAAACATGGACAGTACATACTTTTCTATTACCTAACACTGTTCTGGTGTTTTTTTTTAATGGTCTGAATGAGATGACTAACATTTTGCAGCTCACGCATCCTTCAGTGATGATCCCTAAAGACTATCAAAGGTAGAAGTGAAGAAATGTTCCTTTTGACTCTGGCCAGGACTTGAGTTAAGAGCCATGTCTGATCGATAGGGACCCTATTAATTCTGATCCTAGCCTGATGATTGTTGCTTCTACTCCCTCCCCAGAGTTAAATTACTTTGTCTAACAGCACAAAAACTACTCAGATGCGTTAGTAGAAAACCACATAAAATGCTTTTTTTTTCCAACAGACCAGTTACCACTCAGTTGCACATTGAGAAGAGATGAGAACATGATTCTGTAGTACATATTTTGTGTCATAGGCACCCCTTAAAGTGCTCTATAATGGAGGTTAATATCAGTCTGGGTAATTCTGAAGTTGGTAGGTGAGTGCTCTGAGAGGGTTTAACTTTGGATATTAGAGCCCATTTTGTTGATAGGTAGAATGCTAGCTAGGACCCCAAGGACATTCTTTACACTTTTCTGGGAAAGTGTTTGATTTTTTTTTTTTTTTTCCATTTCAACTGGCAAAGTCACATGCTCAGTCATATGCTCATTTTTTTTTTTTGTTAACCTCTTGACATAGAAAGACATCTCAGATATGTTTTGTGTTTCTTAAGCCATTGTAAACATTAATGTCTATGAGGTGCATGCAGATTTAATTTTCTTTCAGTGTAGTTATAATGCAATAATTACATATATTTAGCATTAAAGTGTGAACTGTAGAAATAATCCCTTTAAGATGTCTGGTTTGAAAGTGACACTGAAAGCCAAATGGGGTATGCAAGTGAAAACAGTGAGACTGATATTCAACAAATTTGTATGGCTGACTATTTGACAGACAACTCAAGTGAAGGTAGCCCTATCCAACTTAATGTTCATAGACCTGCAAGACATATATCAAACAGCGATAACTGTGGTTCAGCAGAAAAAGAATGGAATTAGGAAGAAAAAGAAAATATTCCAAATGTAAAACCATTTACTCAAATTGCTGGTGTAAACGTTTTAGTTTTGCAAAGACTAGGAGCAAATCCTATACCTCCTTGTGTTTTGAAACAAGGGCCAAGTGATGATTCCTTTGAAAATATAACTAGAAACAGATAGATTCACAAGTCAAAAGATAAAGAACCAGAATTCAAAAAAGGGTGAGGAGTGGTTTCCAGTAATAAGTAATAAGTGATGAAATGAAAGCATACCTTGTGTTATATATCATAATATCACAAGTAGAAAAATCTAAAGTAGATATGTACTGGTCAAAAAGAGCAATATTAGAAACACCAATATTTTCAACAACTAGGTATGCCTTGCAAACATTTCTTACCTAGCAAGTAAATTACTACATTCAACTAACTTTTTGAAGTGTTTTCTCAGGTTCTGACTTTTTATTTTCACTACCACCTCTACAACAGGATATTCAGTTTTCCCACAGATTTGTTATTTTTTTTCAATAAAAAATGATAATATACTTGGTTTCATAATCTGATTTTAAATGTCATATTGATTAAGATCAATCTGTATTCACAGGAACTATCAGGAATTTCAAAAAGAAGAGAAATTATATTTCATAAAAGCAAATGAGAATAAAACACATCATCCTGTAAGGGGAGGGTTCCCTTTTCACCACATCCACACCAACACTTGTCTGTTGATTTATTAGTGATGGCCATTCTGTCACATGTGAGCTGATATTGCATTGTGGTTTCCCTTTGCATTTCTCTGATGATTAATGACATTAAGCACGTTTTCAGATGTCTCCTGAGCATTGGTATGCCCTTGTGCACTGTTGGTGGGAATTGATTCGACACTATGGAACACAGTATGGAGGTTCTGCAAAGATTTCAAAATAAAACTACCCTATGACCCAGCAATTCCTCTTCTGGGTATTTATCTGAAAAAGTCCAAAACACTAATTAAAAAAAAAATTATACGCACTCTAATGTTCATTGCAGCATTATTTACAATAGCCAATATATGGAAGCAAACTAAGTGCCCATCAATAGACAATTGGATAAAGTAAATGTGCTACATACATACTTAATACAAAACAATGTTACTCAGCATTTAAAAAACAACACATTGTTATCATTTGCAACAAAATGAATGAACCTAGAGTGTATTATGCTAACTGAAGTAAGACAGAGAGAGACAAATATCGTATGACCTCACTTATATACGGACTGTAAAGGACAAATTAAACAAACAAAACATAAGCCGACTTACATGTACAGAGAACAAACTGATGGTTACCATATGAAAAAGGAGTTGGGGGATGAGTAAAAAAGGTGAAGAAATTAGAAAGTACAAATTGGTAGTTACAAAACAGTCACAGATCTTTTAAAGTACAGCACAGGGAGATATATTTAGTAATATTGTAATGATTATGTATAGTCCAGGTGGGTTTAAGCTAATTGGGGTTGGGGTGGGGGGCAGATCACTTCATATATTATATAAAAGTCTAATCACTGCTTTGTACACCTAAAATTAGCATAAAATAATATTGAATGTCAACTGTAATTGAAAGAATAAACTACCCTGTTTCATCAATCTCAGAAGACACAAAAAAATCATTTAACAATTTTAATGTTGTTGACTTTATTGACCTGTGTATTGAATATGTCAAAAAATCAAGGAAAAATGTATAAAGTGTTTACATATTTTTCATTTGGGGGCACAAAATAGAAGCCAATCACCATTAATCTTTGTTTTCAAAGACGGCATTTTCCTTCTAATAAATTTCAGTAAATCATTAAGAGCTATACAAAAATATTATGTTGACTCTTTTTTCATAAATATATTTGAGACTAATCATTCTGGAATTCAGGATCTTTCCTAGAGCAGAAAAAATTCCCTGATCTCGTTTACTTGAATATCCATCTACTTCAGTCAGAAGCCAGATTAATTTGATCTCAACCATGTTTCTTGTTTTGCTCTCTTTAGTTATCTATGTACTTGATATTACAAAAACAAATAAACAAACAGATAAAAACATAGTTGATATTGATGATGAAGCCTACCCAAAGTAATGTTTTTGAAAAAGTTAAAATATCTGCTATAATAATATATGAATATCTTACTTAAAAATAGTGTTTCAGAATTCATCTCCAGCAACTTTATGACTCTTTACTTATACAACTATATTGTAAACTCTCAACCAAATGTCATATCTTGTAATGATTTTGTGTCCTTCAGATAATTTTACAAGGGACTGAGCTTTCAGAGGTGTTAAATCAATGTTTGTCAATTTAATTTAATAAGAAGAGTTAAGGCAATCATTCATAGTTAACATTTCCTCTAATGTGTGTTATTTGCTGTAAGAATACAAAGAGAGAAAGTGCACTACAATGCTGTCTTTTAAAATGTTCAGAAAGCTGATGAAAAGGAAAATTTTTGGCTTAATGTTTCAAAATAATTGCATCCATTCTCTAACTTTCTATATATACAAAATTTATATTCCACCAAACTCTTCTAGTGTTTAAAATACTTTTTATTTTAAATTAGACACAGTTAGGAGATGTACTCACACTTATTACTATATAAAAATAAATCATGATATGACTATCATTTTTCACCTATAGCTTTACATTAACATGATAAGTACACATGGGGAGAATTAATAGAAAGAACAAATAAACTGAATTTTGATTTTATCAAATGTAAAATACAAAAATCTAAAAATTTTTATTTAGCCGAAGATACAAAAATTTAAAAATATTATGTTAAGACACTTTACAGTATTTATGTTGCAAATTATCATATTTTTGATATGTCATTGAGCAATTTTTTTTCAAATTAAATTATCAAGCAATGCAGTATATAATAAATCTCTGGGTTTAACAAGTAAGGATAAATTAACTGTTAATATCATTGTGGGACATCTTTTTAACAACTATTTATTCAACACTTACAATGTGCTATGGTAAGTGTCATATTTTTAATGCCTACAATATATTATGGCACAAAGTCAGTACTAATTATCTCTGCTGCAAGTCATTCATTGGTAGAAGTCCATTATGAAGTATTTATTGAGCATTTATCATTTGTATTATCAAAGCAGGAAGAGCATGGTAATAAGATGAATCCCCTGCTCTAACAAATTTTATATTTTAGTAGGAAACAGAAAAAGAACATAATTGTTAAATGATAAGGGCTATCACTATAAAGAACATTAATTATATATCAGAAGATTGAATTAGAAAATGATTGGTGCTATGATCTGACTGTTTTTGTCTCCCCAATATGCATATGTTGAAATCCTAACCCCCAAAGATGGTGGTATTGGGAGGTGAAGCCTTTGGGAGATGCTTAGGTCGGGAGGGTGGAGCCCTCATGAATGAGATCAGTGCCCTGAGAGCTCTTTAGCTCCTTCTACACTGTGAGGACACAGTATGAAACCTGTGGTCCAGAAGAGGGCCTTTTGGTTAGCATGCTGATCTCAGACCTCCACCTCCACAACTCTGAGAAATAAAGTTGAATTCTCCATACACTAGGCAGTCTGCGGTATTTTGATATAGTAGCCTGAATAGACTAAGACAACTGTGTAGGAAAAATAAGAGAAGGTCTATCAGAGAAGGTCTAACTGAAAAGGTGACAGTACATAGAAAAAACAAGAAAACAAAATAGAAGAAAATAAAATGGAACTTGTCTTTTGGTAGCTGAGAGGGTAATTTTGGTAAAAGTCTGGCACTCCCTGATATTCCAAAAATAATAAACTGATATGAGGACATTTAAGGGCAAAATGTAGAAGTGATAGAGATACCATAAAATCATATTAGTTGAGAATCTGAGAAAAAAATCACTTTTATGGAAGCCCAACATATTATTTTTTGCCTTGTGTGGTCTGGAGAAATATGAGTTAAATGTTAACACTCAGATTTTCATGAATCAATTTATATTGTATTTAACTGATATTTAGTAGTTGTTAAATCAGAATTGAATATTAATTATTGTTGTTAAATATTGTTCATACCCACAATCTATAACAATGACCGCCTTCTGCTAAAATAAGGAGAGAAAATAGATATTATATGATTCCTATTTTATTTCTCAAGGGATGCTTCAGGACAGGAAAAACGCCAGGTCAAGGGCAGAGATAAAATGCTGAGTCAGGGGATGCCGCAATGGCTCAGCGGGTTGAGCACTGGTGTTGCAGCCGCAGAGTCCAAGGAGCGAATGCCAGCCCGGGCCTGTGCGGAACCATATGCTGAACTGGGATGTGCCCCCAGTTCATTTCTCACTGGGGCGTGCCTTCCATGTTGGAGGCCCCTGAGTGGTTCCTGCCCTGTGCAGCCCCACACCCACCTGAGGAATGAAACTATGTCGAAAACCAATGACGTGCAACTATGGAGACTGCTCTAGGGCCTCTGCCTTCTGTCTCTCTCTCTCTCTCTCTCTCTGTCTCTCTGTCAAAAACAATAAAAATAAATCTTAAAATCCCTTAGTCAATTCATACATTTAAAAATGCTGAGTCTAATAGAAATAGATGTGGGAGAGAAAATCTGGGTATCAACAAGGCACTAAAGTGGACTGGGTAGGGTAGGAAGAGGCAGGGTAAGTCTTAAAGATCAGGAGCCATGAAGAGATGTGCATTGAGAACACTAAAATTAGGAGAGCTGCTATATGAGTGATTGCAGCCTGAGGCCACTGATCAATCCTGATCTTGAAACAATGATGATCATTTAGCTGATTAAAGAAGCAAACTGGCACGGGCAGCTTTGCATTACCTCTTTGAAACATAAACCTCCAGTCTCCTTAGCAGGCTTCAGAAATTATTCTTCAAGAGACAATTCTAAGGGCAGTATCTTATACTAATTACTAGCACACACGACACATTTTACTGATTATATGGAAGGTTAAAAAACATCACTGCTCTTTCAAAAAACTATGGTGACAAGTGGCTGCCCCAGGGGAATTTGAGTTGTTACTGCCTAGGCAGAGCTATTTGCCAAGCTGTTTGGAGGGAGCTTGTACAACAAAACATCTATGTGTCCTTTGATTGATTTCAGGCTGTGTGAGCATTCTATTTACCTAATATATGAGAAAAATGTGTAAAGAAAAACCTGTGTAAATTGGATTGGAGTTCAAACCAAGATGTAGTTGTCAGTTATAATAAGACCACAAGTGCTATGTGACCTTAACTTGTAGCAATGAGTAGACTTAACAGTGATTCCAGAAGAGACATGAACAAAAATCATTATCTTTCACAAATATCAGCTCATAACGTTAGTGTAGATCAACATCTTTAAATGGCACAAGAAAAAAAGTGCTTTTTAATAAATATTGCTCTATGGTGATCTTTGTTGGTATGGCTATTGATTGACAGCTTAATAACAAGTACCGCATTTTGCCATGTATGAGATGATATTTTTGTCTAAAAATTTTAGACCAAAAATTGGGGTCCTGTTATACATGGGAGTAATTTCTGTAATTGATTTCTTCATGTTGGGTTAGAAAAATAAGGGTCGTCTTCACATGGGAGTGTCTTATACCTACTATACCTTATGGTATAGGATGTGGTGTATTGTCTTATTTCACCATACCTGGAAAAGATAAATGCTATGGTATTCAATTTGTTCAAAAATAGAAAGAGAAAAAAAGGAAAAAAAAAAAAAGAATCATTTTGAAAGAAATCCTGGTAATTGGAAGCATTTTTTTTTTCTGCTTTTTTTTTCTCAATTCCCAAAAGAAGACCTTGCTAATCTTTCCGGTTCCAGGATAATTTTGTCATTAGTTTCGATCCAAACATCAAATGAAGGGCACCCGATTCTACTGGTCAGCAAGGCTACCCAGAAATTTAATGTAGCATTGGCAGAGCCAAGAGTAAATTGTCAAATTGAGCAGGAAAGAGAGAAAATTTCATTAGTTTCTACAAAATGTTGATTTCAGTACTAAAAAAAGGCCCTGATTTTAATCATGGTGACCAGACATATCAAAAATTTTCCTTCTTTCAAAGGAAGAGGATTGATTAAACAATCTTAAATAACTTCTTTCTTTCTTTTTTTTTACTTAAAAGTTAAACATTTAGCCTGTAGATTTAATTAAGAAACAAAACAAAACACATACACACACAACTACGTTCTTTGTTGTTTTAAAAAGAAATCATCAAAGGCTGAAATGTATATACTCAGCAAGAAAATTTAACATGATAAGCTTCTTTTATTTAAAAACTAATGATATTAAAAAAAATAAATTCACTTTGTTGAACCTGGTCAAGTAATAATTTACTTGATAAGCTGTGGTTAATGTCACCACTGATTACAAGTGAAGAAATTGTAAATATTAGATAGGGTCACTACCATTGGGTTCATCATTAAGGGAAGACTTTAAACAATTGGAAGTAACAAGTTGGTGCATTGATAATATATTTCTTGTACCACAGACTAATTTGAATTCAGAAAAAAACATTTCCTAAGAAATAGCTCCCATTTCTCAGCATAATTTTTTCAAATTAGACTTTGTTTATATTCTTTTTTATTTCCATTTTACTTCATCATATCTGAAAATGAGTCATTCATTTACCTCAAGTAATTTTTATTTTTAAAAGCTAGCACCTGGGGAGGCCAGGATGGCTCAGTGGGTTGGGTGCTCACTTTGCATCACCGGGACGGAGGATCGGTTCCAGCCCCGGCCTGTGCAGAACCATGTGCTGAGCTGGGAGCTCCCCCAGTTCAGTTTTCTCTCTCTCTCTATCTCTCTCTCTCTCTGTCTCTGTCTCTCTCTCTCTCTCTCTCTGTCAAAAATAAAAATAAATAAATAAAAATATATTAAATGAGGACATAAAAAAACAAAAAAAGAAAAAGCCAGCATCATCCCATCCCTGCCCCCAGGCTTAATTATTAGGATTTTATGCTAGGAAGAGCAAGACAGTGAAATAAAACAATATATTAATGTTCCCTGACTCTATGCTTTCTTAAGGTTGGTAAATGATTATATCAAACAACTTTATAATTTAACGATAGGTAGATGGGCATACTTCTAACTTGAATGAAAGTGCTGTTTTTATTCACTATTCATAATGGAAGTAATTCACATTATTCTAAAATTTCATAATTTAGAAAACACTCTTCCCATAATATTTCACTTGATTCATACCACAATCACCCATCTGTCACCTCACTTTAACTTCAGTTAATGTGCCAAGGTAAAAATCAGATATAAAGTGTTGAGTCTGTATTGGGGTAATGTTTGCAGGAAAAACTTGAGAGAAAATTATCATTTTTCTTCCTTAGTGTCTCTCTCTCCCCCTCTCCCTCCCCCCCCCCATTGTGTTTGGATGTGTCTGTTCTTGCATTTTCATAATTTCCTGAATTAGAAAGTTACTTAGAACAAGGGTACACCTACTTTTGACAATTTGACCTTGGGTGAGAAGACAAGGAGCTAAATGAGTTTGTGTGAATTTATATATATAGCTAACAGGAGAGATCTTCGGGGTTTGCTGTAGAAATCAAGCCACAAGTTCAGCACACATTTAATTGAAGTGCTCTTGTGATAATCTCAGGAAAAAGAGCAGCTGGGTGTGCAGTAAATGACAAGAAAACCGTAATTTCTGGCAAAGTCCAGAAGATGTGAATATAGCATATGAGAAATCTATACCTTCATACTTGTCGGCACAGACCCCAAATCTGGATATTATTATCATCTTCATTTGGGGGTAGTAGTTATATTATGATTTCTTTTCTATACTATAATTCTAGAAAGAGGAGTAAAACACAATTTTACACATGCACATGAATACATGAATGCACACAAACTGAGTGAGAGGGCAGCACTTTTATAGGTTTAAGCAATATTAATATGTTTTTAAAAATAAACATTAAATAAAGTGCTCTTTAGTACTTTGTGAATATTTCGATGTCACCATGAATTAGCTGAAGGAAAAGGAATGTAGTGGTAGGTTAGGTAAACATGAAATTTGTTTTCAGTGCTTCCACAGAGATGGGCTAAAAGTTATAAATATGTATAATTTGTGAAATAGCACAGCATTATTATTTTTACAGAATATTTATCAAGCCTTAGTCAGCCAATCACCATATAATGTATGTCAAAATAAGAATTTTGCAGCAATCTTATTATTCAAGGTAATAATATTTATTTTTGAAGGTAAAGTGATTATTTGCTCTTTATTTCCTTATATCTTCCTCATACATATTAAAAATAATAGATATTTCACCCATATTCCTCATTATCTTCTAGAAGAAATCCATCTCATACTTTATATGTAGTTTCAATTTTTTTTATATACTACTTCAGGTTCAGGGGAATTTCAAGTGAGCCAATCACAAGAATATTCAAGGATAAAATATTCTCACTGCTTATTTAGGTTGTTTCATAAGGGTTACATTTTGTAATGGAATCTCATGTTTCTACGTAATTAAAACTCCATTCACCCAGAAACCAAATAAATACAAATGACTTAATTAGTAAACAAAATTACTTGAGGTTCAGGTGTAGAACTAAACTTTAAGGACAGAAGCTAACGAAATGTCACTCTCAACTCTTGCAAAAGGCCTGTACAAATTTCATATAATTCTTGGTTATTCCATATGAGTTGATGATTAGATAGATATAGATAGATAGATAGATAGAGATAGAGATGATATAGATATAGATAGATATAGAGAGGAATTGGATGTAGAATAAGCCTCAACAATATGCCAATCTATTTGCTACACACACATTCATCCTTAAGAAACTAACAGATCCAAATAGTCATGTTACTAGTTTTAATACATAAAAACTTCCACCCTAGACTTCTCCTTTTCTTTAAATGTTAGTCATGTCAATGGTATTCTCATTCTTATTGTTGCCTCACTCTATCTTATCTTCATGGGAAATCTCAGTTCCTGTCACTTGGAATCGTTTTGCTCCCCTCGCAGAACTACAGACTCAGTTTCTGGATGAGATGGCCACTTCTGCATTTTTTAACACATATCATAGTATTGACTTAGGACGTCTTTGAGCCATATCTAGAAAAGGACTGTCATAGATGAGACTTCATGTCCCAAACTCTATACTCAACATATCTCACAAACTTTGGAGTCATGCAAAAAAGTGCTTTTGGGAATCCCTCTGGGTTATCTAGAGGTATCACAACATCTCCTACTATTACACATCAGATCATCCCTAAACAAGGTGTACCTTGTTGATTTGCCTTAAGCAAGTATCTATAGTACCATTTTCTATGTTGTCTTTCCTTTTTTTTAAATTTATTCTCAACCAGATAAAGTTGTTCTTAATTCCTTGCAGGTAAAATTTTAAATCCTTTCTTAAGATTTTTGCTTAGACTATTTTGAAATGCCCTGTCTCTCTGCATTACTTCTCTATGTTACATAATTATTTTCTTCTTTTTTAAAGATATACTATATTGTTTTTTGTTTTTGTTTTTTTTTATATTAATTGATTCTTTTTTATTATTTTTTTTATTATTATTATTATTTTTAATTTATTGTTAAATTTGATGAGGTTACATTGGTTGGTAACAATTAGACAGTTTAGAGATGTACAAGTCCACATCACATCATTCATGCATCGTATTATACTATATTGTTTTTGACAAAGAGAGAGACAGAGAGACAGAGAGAGAAGGGGGAGGGACCAGAGCAGTCTCCATAGTTGCACATTACCAGTTTTCAACATAGTTTCATTCCACAGGTGGGCATGGGGCTGCATCAGCAGGAACTGAACTGGGGTGGGAAGCACACTCCCGTTCAGCATATGGGTCTGCACAAGCCGGACTGGGACTCAATCCTTGGACCCCAGGGCTGCAATGCAAACGCTCATCCCACTGAGCCATCCCAGCTTTCCTGTTACATAATACTTAGTCACTTTTCAGATTTAGTTTTACTGATACTTGTCTTGAGCTTTTCTCCTAGGATTATAAGTACCTTTCTTTTTTGCACTTTCAAACATACAGGTTTTATATGCTCTGATATATTAATTGTTTTGTATGCCTTGCTTGTTTGTGGAACTGCTTATCCTGCTGTTATGTTGATCTGGGACTTCAATTAGTCCATGATATACTATTCAAGTTTCTACTTTAAGATTAGCAGAACAGCTTCATGTATGAGATCCTCAATAAATAACTGTTGAATGAATGAATAAATTAATTAATTTGGGACCTAAGTGCTATGGGAAAACATTTGCCTTCTTTTTGAAAATTTGTGTTTCTAAAGTCATCAAGGAATTTTTCATTTATTTAAGCTAAAGGAGAGGAATCATCAGACACTGAGGCTTGTATAGTTCATTTCTAACAGAAAGCTAGTTACATGTATCCTTCTGGAAATCACATCTTCTCTTCTCAGTTTAGGTACATTCTGTGTATTCTCATTGATTATAGGCTATATTTTCTTTATTAACTCAGTTTTAAGACAAGTAGATTCTCATTAATTATGACAAATTCTTTAACATTAAATATTTAATTTATGATCCTTCTTTACAATCATTATAAATACATATGTCTCAGCAACTTATAAAATGAATTGTTTTGGTTTAAGTTATTTAAATCATAGTATTTAAACTGTACCCATTATCTGACAAAATGTCATTGAAACTGGGTTGTGATAAAAACAAAAAGAAACATTTATTTCTCTCTTTTTTCTTCACATTTAGTGATCTTCCCTATAGAATATAAAATGTTTTGGAAAACTCAATATTAAGGAATTCATCATACAAATATTACATTCTTCTAATTTGTTTTTTTCTTTAAGATATTATTGTGGGGGAGGCCGGGATGGCTCGGTGGGTTGAGTGCTCGCTTTGCAGGGCCGGGGACTGAGGGTCGAGTCCCAGCCCCGGCCCGTGTACACCTGTGTGCTGAACTGGGGAGTTCCCCCAGTTCAGTTCTCTCTCTGTCTTTGTATCTCTCTGTCTCTGTCAAAAACCAAGAAAAAAAAAAGATATTATTGTGGTTTCCTGTATTGAGATTTCAAGAACTTACAAGTTTAAAATTATCATCATATAGATCAATTTTTAACATTAGTGTAACCTATTTTTAGTATCTGTGCTATCCACAATGAGCTACAATTTTGAGTACAGGTATCCAGAAATTAGGATTTCCAGTTTATCTTTAAGTGTTCTTTCACAAATATTTAATATAGGTAACTGAGTCCTGGGTTTAGTGGCAGGTAGTTTGTATTTAAGACTTTGTTCTCCCGTGTACTGGCGTTGTGAACTTAAAATGGTATAAGCACCTTGTAGAATAAACAGCTCATCCACATCCATGAAATGATGTTAAAAATTGCTGCCCTTGATAGTTTATAGGCTTATTTTAAAATGAGCTAACGTATATGAAAACACTAAATGGTAAAGTACTAAGCAATGCAGTAAGTATTTTTAGTTATACCATGGACCCTCATAACATGAATATAAAAAAATTGCAGAGTTTAATATTGGAATTTGAGCAATTAAAATTTTCATAAGGATCCTTTGAAAACATAGGTGATATGCTTCCAACATGATGAACTGAATGGCAAGTAAAGCTGCAAGTTGTGTAAAATTACAGACAATCTGCTCTTGCAGTAATCCTCTTTATGGCTTCAAAGAAAAACGATAATGTCAAGAACTTGGGTGGCTCTAGGACATTGATTGTCAAACCAAACCATTCTTCCAAATATTAGTAAACTAAGGATGGCAGCCTGCTGCAAGCTATTTTTCAGCCAAAAGGATTAGATTTGTCTGCTAGATGGGTCTGACTTGTGATATAGTTTTCCAATGGGCTGAGGTTTTCCCAGTTACAGGGTGACTTTTTAAGAGTTGCTATTTTTTTAGGGTGGAGAATGGCCCTTAGTGGAAAACTGAAATTCCATATTTTGCATATGACCCTTACCTTTGAAAGACATGCTTTGTTGAGCTCCTTTGTAAGACATGCTCTGTTGAGCTCCTTTGTAAGACATGCTCTGTTGAACTCCCTCCATTTACCTGCCTAACATTTGGGAATATTTTCATTTCTTCTACATAGAGCTGTTGTTTCAAGATTCTTGTAATAACAATCGACAACATTTTGGTAGTGGTTTCTATGTGCCAAAACCTGGTCTAAACGTGCCCACAAATGAATGTTTTCAATTCTCAGAGCAACCATATGAGGTGAGGATTATTATCATCTCAATTACAAGTGAGGAGACTGAGACATAGAAATGTTAATTAATTTGTCTAAGTTTTCACTGCTAGCAAGTGATGAAGCAGGGAATCAAACTCCAAGCAAGCTGTCAAACTCTGGAAACTGAGCTTATATCTACTATTCTATCCTGCCATATGAGGTCTAATAAGATCTGAATGACCAAAAAAAAAAAAAAAAAAAAAAAAAAAAAAAAAAAAAAAAAAAAAAAAAAAAAAAAAAAAAAAAAAAAAAAAAAAAAAAAAAGAAAAGGAAGAAAAGAAACAGAAAAAAAAAAGGAGAAAATAATACAAGTGAAAAATTCTACTTTAATATGTGTGGGTTTTTGGTTTCTTTCCACAATTTTCTTTTCTTCTTGAACTGATAGGAAGAAAAATCACATTAAAAGCTCCCTATCCAAATATAGTTGTTCATTTTGAAGTATGCACATCTTCTAGAAAAAGGTGATGGGAAATACTTCTACATGTCAGTGCTACGCATATGTGAAGGGGACCAACCCCTATTCATCCACATTGACCCCAAAGAAAGGAACGAACAGGGTGAGGCTCCAGATAATCTCTCTCCTTTATTATCATGGGGAAAGGGTGTAAGATTATTTTCTATTCTCATGCACTATCCTTCAGATTCTACACAAAGAAAATGAGAGAAAATATTTATAATTAAGTATAATAGTTAAGACATATTTGTTCAATTCATTCTTGAAACTGTATTTTAACTTGTTTGTCTAAAGATAACAACATTATTTATATCAATAACATCAAAGTGCATCTGTGCTGTAGCTGGTGTGAGATTTTTCCTTATCACTGAGATTCAGGGAATACCACTTAAGGGGAAAGAAACAATTTTAAGGTTATCACATAAGTGACAGACATTGATCCGACACGATATTCTCAGGAGACCCAAGATGCAGCTGTTGAATTCCTCATGACTCTCTCACCCATAATTTCATGAAGCTTGGTTTAATTAACACACTTCATGGGATTTAAGTAACATTTGTTGCTTCTCTATCAGAATGCAAATGTGAGAATGATATGGATCCGCACAGGAGATGGGAACAAGTGTTCTACGGGTAATAACTTTGCACTTCCCACCGCAGAAAGAGGTGACAGATAGAGCATCACTTAGATTTTATTGAAGAGTTAACATATGTTTTATTGCAGCTACAAATGCTAAAACCAGATATGTCGGAAAATTAACTAAAATTAAGTGCTTTATTGTCATTTTGGAATTCTTAGATTTCATTTTCCTAAAAGCTGTATTAAATGACAGGGCCTGTGGTTGTCAGAAGAGTGCATATAGATGGATAAATGGGGATATAATACTCATCTACACAAACAACCACATTCATTGGGTCAGCAGCTACTGTTTCAATAGAAAATTAATGTATCAACAACAGGAAGTGATTACTGGTTGGTGTGTGCATATGTGAGTATATGTGTGTATGTGTGTGAACATTCAACAGTGACATTATAGTCAAGCTTTTTAACCTGGGAATCATTTTCTTCTAAAACAGGTTGAAATATTTGAAAGAAGAATCAATTAGAGAAATGCGTTATTCCCCTGTCATAGATTTATGTGAAAAAACAAACAAACAATATAACACAAATCTTTCAATATGCAGAGATGAGGTAGCCTGATTTTCCTTTTCTAATTCTGAAATTAGCCAGGAAAAAGCAAAACAACAACAAAATAAAAACATTAGTCTGATAAAATACAGACAGCAAAAATTATGCAAACAACACATTACATGGTATATCTTTAAAAATAGCACTTTAATACAGGAACATGATTCAAGGTTATGCATGTACTGCATTTACTTAACAAAAAATTGAATACAAATGAATGCTCTTTCTTATATGTGTACAATGCATATATATATTTATACACATAATATGTACAATGAAGGAGGGAATACTATATATTGTATCTAATGCATCAAATAAATACATTTCTTTAGGAACATTATAGTTCGTGATCAGGTTGGCTCACATGAGTTGCTTTCTCATTTAATACAAAAAGGAATAAATATATGATCCCCCAAACATGCTATAAATCAAGCTTTCCTTAATGTATTCAGTTTTGGAAGGACCCTGAGCCAAGAGAATGCTCCTATACATTTATGTCCATAAAACTATATTGAAGACTCATTTATCCCATATGTCTTTTATTTTTATTTAACCACAGACAAATTATTTTAAGCTTTCAAAATCACTTTAGCTTACAACAGCAGTACTTCTTTATATCAATAGTGAATTTCAAAAATAAATGATAAGAAATGCAATGGCTAAGCTAGCATGAACGGCATACTGAATAAAATCAAAGTCTCATTATCATACCACATGAAAAAGAAGGTATGAGCCCCTAAGTAGAAATGGTGCTTTTAAATTCTAAACTTTACTCTATAGACCATATATCAAAGCTTATGGAAAAGGAGAAATCTACTAGGAAGAATAAGAAATGAAGTCTATGTAGAAGTTAAGTTTCTTATAAGCTGTCAAAGGGAAGTTCTCTACTACTAAAGTAAGTGAAGTGGAATAAAAAAGTAAAAGTAACACACATAGTTCTACTCCAAGTGCAGGTGTATGGAGAGATAAGAAACTAAAAGTAGCACTGATTCCTTCATTGGGAATGATGGAAAGTTCTGGTAAATGAAATAGTGAGTTAGGTGACTTTTTTGCCTTACGTTTTGCTACAAGATCCTTAACAGTTCATAGATAGGTAACAAAATTTGAGATGTCTAGTTCCCCGTTCACAGACATACTTTGAATAGCCCTGCAAAAATATTCTAAGATTCAAATGGTCAAATTATAATAATGTAACTACTATTTCTTGCAGTTCTGGAAATGTTACAAAATAGACTATCAGAATTTTGTTATAAATATGTTTGTGCTTTATTTGATACATTTTACTTTTAATTAAGGATTTTAAAGAACAAGTGCTTATTTGCAATTTATTTTTTTGGGTGGGGGGAACAAATGGTTACTTCATCTAATCTTAAAGTGGAATTGTTTCAAATGTATTCATGACATATATGCATAAAAGCAAAAGTTAAAGACAGGAATAGTCCTAATATAAAATGTACTCCTTTGATCATGTTTTAAGGCAACATTTGCTTTGTATATGTATTTTAGTTATTAATACTAGGTCATTCCATATGAAATCACAAAATGCCAAGTGCTTAGTGATGATAATTCTGTGAGAATGCATTTAATTTTTACACATTTACTGAATCACAAATAAATATTTTGTTTATATTTTTATAACCTCCTGAAAAATCCTTCCCGAAACCTTCACCAGCTCGGTTATCATTTGCACAATTTTGTGGGTCCCAGACATTTGCCTCTAGTTCACCAGTGTTGTTCACGAGTCTACATTTTGCCCTGTGATGCATAGCTAAGTTTTTCTCTACAAACTTTATTTTAATAATCAGAGGAGAAATTCATTTTTGTACTTATTCATACCATTGAGATTAATTTCTAGGCCCAATGTGCAGCTGCTCCGGCCTGGGGTGCCATGTCAGCAAAACAAAACTTGGAGAATTTTTGAGTCTCTATAAATGCTCTGCTGGTTTAGGAACCCAGTGATATCTAGTCAGCCAACCCCAAAATGTGAATTCAACTCCAGGCTCTGTAATTATTTCCTAGATCACTCTGATTGCGAACAATGTTGACCATGTGGTCCCAACCGATCAGGTATTTTCTGTTTTTCTCTTCTCTGTCCCTTATTTATTTGTTTTTCTTCCTTATTCCTTATTGTTCTCTCTGTAAATGTTGCTGCTTTCTTCCCCACCTCACAGTTCTGTGGACCCTTGGGAATAGGGACTGCCCTGTTCACGAAGTATTAAATAAGTTTGTTGGAACCACCTAAATTGTCTTCTTTAATTATTATAACAGTACTAACCCACAGATTACCTCCAGATTAATTTAATTACAGATAAGCCAGCTCACTGTTCAGACAATATAGCTTTAACATTGTATAGGGCTTACTTCATATATATCATTTAAGTATTAAATTTAAAAAATGTAATATTTTTATCTTAAATAATATCTGCTCTTCAATATTTCACAACGATATACTCTGTTTCTCATCTCTGCACTAATATGAGTTAGGTCTTGGCTCAGGTCTTAAAATTTCCAGTTGACAACAAACCATAACAAAAATTCCAATTACATGTGGATATTTAAAAATTAAGCCAGATGGTCTAAAAAATCACAAATGGTGCATGCATTGGCCTGTGCAATTAAATTTTGAGTTATTTTTTTGGTCATACTAGCCTTACCTCATCTGGTTGACACACTTTTAAGAAGAGTTCAGATTGCAGATTAAATTTATAAAAATTACCTTGCTTTTTTTTTTTTTTAAGATAGATTACGTGTTTGATCTTTAAAAAGTCAAGTAAATCATTTTGGAAAATACAAAAAACTCATTGTAACAGGGTCTCAGACTGAGTCTAATCTATATTTTTTCCCCCAGAATTCAGGTTGGCCTAGGCAAGTGTGGGTATTAATGTAATGCCTTCTTGCCCTAACCCCAGCCTCATTATTTTTATGTAGGGAATAAAGAATCTCTTTAAAGCAAAATCATTTAGGGAAGACTGCAGGTGCACAGTATAGTTAAAAAAGTGTCTATGCTTGGCAAGAAAAGTTAATTCTTAGAGAATGACAATGATTGTTACTTAGATTTTCCTGTTTTAATTTTCTGTATTCTTGAATTAATCTCAAATTGACAACCTTGCAATAAAAAAGTAAGAAGAAAATTATTTGTCTTTCTAGGTCAGTGTACAGTCTATGCAACTTGGAGAGAGCATGTGGTGTTAGGACTTCTGGCATTTTCTGTAGAAGTGAGGGTTAGTGCTTTCAACATTGGTGCCATTAGAAAACTCCAGACAACTATTAGCCTCTGACATTGTCCCACAGTGTTGACAAAGACATTAGCTGTCACCATCAGGACTGGTGATAACTTCAGTGGGTATCAGCTGCTGTCTTGTTGCTTCTGATATTGTCATCAATAGGTAGCAGGAAGAGTGAAGAATGGGAATATTTAGGGAGAGTCCAAAATTAGATAAGATAGAGTCAGAGAAAGACATATTACTGATGTGGACTATGGCTTAGCCTTACAATTTCCAATCCTCCCTGTCCCCCTTCCAGAGTCCACAGTTAGCAAGTAAGTGGCACGTAATGACAACAGGGGTATAAACTGCAGATGGAATTTAAATTGTTATTCTTTGTTGCTTCATTTTGATTTAACCTGCATTTTATTGACTCTAATCAAATCTAACTGTAAGAACATCATTACTCTAAATCATAAATGACATAAGGATTCTAATTTTTATTTGGTATTATCCCCATAAAAATTTGTCAATACTCTACATTTAAACAATACTTACATAAAATTTTAAAATCAACTTTCCATAATGGACAATTTTTATTAAATATCCCCAAGAAAAGTGGGGTGAATCACAACCAGTGTGGAAAATCTTGAGACAGAACAAAATTTAAAAACACAACAGGAGTGGGGGCTTGTTGTGTCTCCAGGAAAATCTCCAAATACTCAATAAATATTAATAAATGAATACAACCTGTAATCTAGTCTAAGAAAAGGACACAATAAAATTTAAATTATTGATTTAAAAATTGCCTGTTTTGGAAGCTGGGATGGCTCAATGGGTTAAGCACTTGCTTTGAAGCCCTGGGGACCAAGGGTGAAATCCTAGCCCCAGCCCATGTGGACCCATATGCTGAACTGAGGTGCGCTTCCCATCCCAGTTCAGTTCTTGCCTCTCCCAGTTTAGCCCCCAGCTTGTGGGGATGTACCTTCCATGTGGGAGGCCCCCAGCCCAGTTCCTGCCCTGTGTGGCCCCCCGCCTACCTGTGTAGAATAAAACCATGTCGAAAACCAATGACGTACAACTATGGAGACTGCTCTGGGCCCTCTCCCTTCTCTCTGTCTCTATGTGTCTCTGTCTCTCTCTGTCTCTGTCAAAAATAAAATAAATCTTAAAAAATTGCCTATTCTATAGCAAATTCATTTAATATGTGTACATAGTAACATTCAATAACCTTTTGCTAATCATATATGTACTATTGATGGACACACTATAGATCTTCTAGTCAGAAATAAGCATAATCCACAAATTTAGTTTTTATTTCTTTTAATCAAGACTCTTTTTGTCTTCTCTGTATATATAAATGTCAAATCTTTTAATGTAATGTTATATAGTAAGAGAAATATTGTCCCATGTGGGGCAATGTGACAATTTCTGCAGGTTCCTATCTTTGTAGTCCTCCCTCCCCTTATACTTGTGATTTCTAACATCGCTCCCCCATTAGAACTATCCTCCTACAAAACTTAGTAATTGTTGACCAACTACCTTCTAATTATCAGAAACATTATCTTTGTTTTTTGTTTTATTAGAACTTTAATTATTAATTTGAAATGTCCGTTTTATATTTGTGTGGAAATTTTGGAAGGTAACTACTTTATTTTTATTATAAAATAATATTATGAAAAATATGAAAAACATAGAAAAGGAAAAAAAGTTACCTTTAATTCTCATACCTTTGTAGAAAGCACTGGAAATTTGATGTAGTGTCTCCTGTTTTTTAGTGTTGAGAAATAAAAAAAAAACATTATCTTTGAATGCTACTAAGCATCCAATCTACTCAGTAATACTTAATCAGGATTTCAGGACTCAAGACGTTTAAATTAATTTATTCTTTAAGGATAAAAACAAATAGCTGATCAGGAAACAAAAAGTTTAAATGCATTTTTTACAAGAAGCTTAAAGAAATCCACAGGCATTGATCAATCCTTAGGTTTAGGAGGAAAAAAATCTTCTTGAAAAATTAAGTGTATGTGACTCAAATATAGCATAAATTTCTTCTATCTGTCTTACTACATAAATTTATAAAATTTGAATTTTTACTATACCCAGAATGATTCATGAATTATCTCTGCTAATTATGAAATCTTACAGTGATATACAACAAATACTCCTTATACTTTGGTATCTTAACCTTTCATCTAAGTATCTATATGTCACCCATTTAGGTGACTTTAATATTTGAACTGCATAGTCAAAAATTAAATTATATCACCCTTTAAACTTTTATTTTGATTAATGACTCCTTGCAGTATTTCAAAATGTTTTGATAATAAAGTTTCCCAACAAACAATAAGATATGAGCTCATCAAAAATATAATCATATATTTAACTTGATAATGATTTACATTTGATTCCAAAGCATATTAATAAGTGGTCTTTCATTTTTTCTACCCATATCTAATATATTGTTATTATTATAATTCAATAGTCATATTTTATATCATACTTCTCTACTGAGAACCTTTTGTTCATCACTTATTTCCAGTTGTTTGAGTTTCCAAATTAAAGTTCCTTTCAAAAAACCCCTTTGCTAATATCCAGTTCAATGACAGAGACCCTGCATGTTTCCTAGTAGAATGCCTTGATTCCGGTGCTCAATAGGTGCATATTTTTGAGACACGTTAATATAATCCCAGAGAGCATGTTGCAGAATAAAAATCTTTACATACTTGTACTCTCAGGATGTTGTAATAAAAATCATCTCTTCTAACAAATGAGCAAAATAAAGAATTACATATATTAATAACCCTTTAAAGAAAATTGTCAATATAAAAACACTTTTATTTTGTAATTACAAATGAAGGTTTTGAAGAATAGTAAAGTTTAAACACATTTTCTTCAAGCGAGTGCATTGTGGATTATTATTTATATACCTTTACTATTTCCCAATGAAAGAGAGGAGGCTACACTGTTTACACTGAAGAACATTTTACAAATCAATACAATTATAAAGAAATCCTTTTTTTGACTATAACACAAGTATTTTTAACTGATTTTTAAAATATTGTTACTTATCAAAACTTTGCATATTTTTTCACTCAAATTTACATACAACCTACATTTCTAAGCTTGAAAATCTTTGTTATCTGAGATTAAACACAGCTATAAAATATGTGTAGATAATAAACCAACAGTATATCTGTTTTTTAAATGGTCACCTTAACTTTATCAAAATTAAAAAGACCTCTGTAAATGATGTTGAAATAATGAAAGAAAAGCCATTTACTTTGAGAGATTGTTCTAATATATATATCTTACAAGCAACTTGTATCTAAAATATATGAGGACTGTCCAGAAAAAAAAATCCAGCCATAAATGCCTCTATTTTTTATATTACATGGCTGGATACTTTCCAAACAGCTCTCATATAAATATTTTTCAAAACTCAGCTTTATTTATAATTGACAAAACTTGGAAGCAAATTTGATGTCCTTCAATATGTGAATGGATAAACTGTGGTCCATCTAGACAACAGAATACTATTCAGAGTTGAAAAAGAAAGAAGAAAAAGAAAAAAAAAGATTAAGCCATGGTTACCTGAGGAAGGGGGTGGGGGTGAAGGGGGGAGAAATGGGTTGGGGGAAGTAGGGAGAGGGAATCAAACGCATGGTGATGGAAAGTGAGCTGATTCTGGGTAGTGAGCACATAATGCAATGTATAGACAATGTAATGTAGAATTGTACACCTGGAAACAATGTAGTTGATATCAATTAATGTCACCGCAATAAATTTAACAACAACAACAACAACAAAAAAGCCATGGGATGAAATGAAAGAGCCTTAAATACACATTATTAAGTGAAAGAAGCCAACCTCAATAGACTACATACTATTTGATTCTAACTACATTCCATTTTAGGACAGCAAAACAATGTAGACAGCAATAGTTACTGGGGTGGATTGAGCACAAGAGATAAATAGGCAAAGTACAGAGGATTTTCAAGGAAGTGGAAAATACTTTGATACTATAAAGATAAATAAATACATGTTAACATACATTTGTCCAGCTCCATAGAATACAAAATATCAAGAGTGAACCTTGTAATTGAAAACCATGGAATTTTAGTGCTTATGATTTGCCAATATAGATTTATCCTTAGCACTTACTAGGATGAGTGCTATTGATAACGGGGGAGGCTTGCATGTGTGTGGCAGAAGGTACATGGGAAACCTCTGTACCTTTTCTTCAATTTTGATGTGAACCTAAAATTGCTCTAAAATTTGTAAAATATAAAACAGAAGCAAATAAGTACGATGTAAAATGTTTTTAGATTAGGCATACGTAAAATGCAAAGGAAGTAGAAAAAAATTCTAAATATATCTGATATTAAAGAAATGCTCTCTTGGGAAGGCAGGATGGCTCAGTGGAATAGGCGCTCACTTTGCAGCCCCGGGGACCAAGGATCGAATCCCGGCCCCGGCCTGTGTGGAACCATATGCTGAACTTGGGAGTGCCCCCAGTTCAGTTCTCACCAGGGCAAGACCCCGGCCCAGTTCCTGCCCTGTGCAGCCCCGCCCACCTGTGGAATGAAACTATGTGGAAAAACCAATGATATGCAACTATGGAGACTGGTCTGGGTCCTCCCCCTTCTCTCTGTCTCTGACTCTGTATCTCTCTCTCTTTCTCTGTCAAAAACAATAAATACATCTTTAAAAAAAAAAAAAGAAAAAAGAAGAAATGCTCTCAAGCCTACAGTACAATTACAGAATATTCTCTTGCAGACAACTCCAAATGATGCTACAAATATTAATAGTTCCAGTTGTTCTTTCTTCATCAAATTTTAATGAACTATTTTTTAACCCAGGTTGCAGAGTGGTCCCACACAAGCTATTTGAATTTTGTCTAATCCACAATAGCCTGTAGGTAATTGTCCATAGAGTTCTTAAATAAATTACATTTCATAGTAAAATAACTTTAAGAAATGAATGTCAATCACTTCCATTTTAGGGACTTGAATACGTCCTTTGCTGTTCATTTATAAAACTTTTTAAAATTATAGTCAACAGATTTTTTTCTGATTTTTGATGGCTCTACTTTAATCACTGAAGTGCTTTGCATTAATTATTTCAGTATTAAAAATATACAATATGAAAACTTTATGTGTGACCAAGTGATCAATTTAATTAAATGAAAAATATTTTTGGTAACTGCTCTATGATGGGTCTTTTGAGAAGACAATTATGAAAAATAGAAGCTCATTAAAGGAGACCGCAAAGCTAGCATAAAATACAAAAGCTGATGTTACTAGTGCATCAAAGGTGAGTGCCAGATGCTATGTGATTTTATAGGAGGAACTGAATGAAGCCAAGAATAGAAAAGAATGAATCAGAGAAGAAATCTGTAAACAATCTAAAGAAATGTTGCACAAATATTTAATTTTATGTCTGAACTACATGTTGCTGGTAGAACCTTGATGTTTTTCTGAAGAATTCCACCATTGGTCAGTGTTTTACTTTCTAATAATTTATTACATTGTTCTGAATTCAGACAGATTAAATGTCTTATGCTGTATATTCTCTTTTCTGACTCTGGATTCTGATTTCTACCAAGTCAGATGCACAAAATAGGTTGATCTTGTTTTTGTTTCATAAGATTTCTCTTCTGGGTATTTGTCACAATTTTATCTTCAAGTATGTTTGGTCTTAAATATCACTTTATCTTATATCAAAGAGTTTGGATTATTCAATCACCACAAATCAAGTGGACAGTGTTACATCAAAAGTATTAAAATTATATTTTAAATATATTTCTGTCAAAAATTAGTCTCCCCTGAAATAAGTCTGTCCCAAGCTGCAGATATGAACAGTGCTATGCATTGTGGCTAGAATACAGCTGTATTCAAACACATTCCTCATATGGTTCAGGTCCTATAAAATATATACCTGAAACACTCTATTTTTGTTGTTTGTTTGTTTTAATTTGAGGCTAAGGGATACAGCATGCTGCATACTGCTATAAGGACAATGATTTAAACTTAAGGTATTAATCATTTTACTTCATTACTTACTTTTCTTCCTTTTTGGTTTTCCTACCTATGGTACTTATTCTAATGGGATTTAACATGGAAAAGTGGAAACCGCTCTTTTTATAGGTTTAGCTTAATTTCTTTGACCTCCATTTGGCTACCTTTTTTTCTGTTTTAGTTTCCTAGGTAGACACAGGAAAGACACTGAGGATTATTGTTCAACCTTAAATCCATTACATATTTCCCTGCAAAAATCACTCCTTACTGTTTTAGTGTCCTGGTGGAAATGGGACAGGGTTTCCCATTTCTAGGCAGCTATCCATACAACTATAGAAGAGCAAAAGCCTTCAAAGGTCATCTGTTTTCTTACTTTCCTAGAAAGTGATTTTTCTTTTTCAAAGATTTCAGGACAAGAGAGCAACAAAATTGAACTTTGAATCAATTCTGGATCACACAATCCTAAAACTCAATTACTTTTCCTTCATCATAATATATACAGAGTACAGTACAACATCAAGGTGAAAAACAAAACAAAACAAACAAACAAATAAATGAAAACCTGTCAATATACCTCCAAAAGCCAAAGAACTTTACAATAATTTAATGATAGACAATTTATAAGTAGCACTGTGTGAAATATAATTGTGTAGTTAGTTGACTGAATGTATTTCTGGGAAATTGATATTGCTAGATCAAGTGTGAGTTGGATTTTTAAAATACCTAAGAATAATATTTTTATTTTCCTAGCATTTAACTAACACGTAGCTTAGAACTTTCTTTAGCCTTCCTTTTTCTTTGAACAGCTCTTAAAACTATATTATGACTGAAGAACAGAAATTAAATCATGAAAATCTTAACCTGAAAGGGATATTGACAATATGCTTATTTATTTCTCTTCTACTAATAGATATAATAAAACTGAGACCTAGAGTTGTTAGACACTTCGACCAAATTCACTCAGATAACTAATGAGCTAACGCCATGACTCAGACATCATAAGGCAGAATGATATAGTTCAAAGAATGAACTGAATTCAGTGCAGATAAGAAAGGTGGGTCCAAGTTCATAACAAATTAGCTCCAAAAATGGTTAACAAATTAGCAAAACAGTAAAAGAAAATAATTCATAAATGAATTCTGGCTTGTTGTTCATCTTGTTTGGCCAACCAGAATAACTTCTAACTGATTCACATTCGTTATGGTTGGTCAGAAGTGTTAGTGCTACTTAACAAGTCAGCAGGCCTGGGGACCATGGATGTATGGGATCAAAAGTGATTGTCAGATATTTATCTGAACTAATTTCAATAGGCGTCTTTGAATGGATAGAGTTCAAAGTAGCCAAATTCTGAAACTAACAATTTACACTAACTTATAAAATGTTGAAAAAAATCTGTTCATTATTAATTGTTTTTATTTTTCACAGTTTGATAAATGCATGGGCAACACATATTTTGCCATGTTCATGGAAATGTCTTGGATTATTAATTAGATCAAGTATTGTTTAGAGGTTAGAATCAGGTTTGTATGCAGTTTACAATAATGCATTCCAAAGTTCAGAAATTTTAGAGTTGAGGGTTTAGAAATACTTTCTATACTTTACCGTAAAGGGTTCTAACATTAAGAATAAAATAAATAGTTTCATTTGGCCAGCCCCATATTCTAGAGATATTTAAGTTTTTCATTAATTGGCTAAGCTACATGGAAACAGAACTAAATAGGAACATATGCTTCATATTCTCTATTTTTTACATTTATTTTAATTTACCCACTATTTTATTTGTTTTCCTCTGTCATTTGTTCTAAGGCAGGGGTAGGCAAACTGCGGCCCGCGGGCCACATGCGGCCTGCTACAGGTTTTTTTGTGGCCTGCCAAGACATCAGATTTTTATAATACAGTTTATATCTTTTCTGAAATGCAAAGGTAACTAATAAATGCAATCATTTTAAAAGGTGTGGCCCTCTGCTAACCTTCGTTTCCACAAAGTGGCCCCTGAGCCAAAACTATTGCTCACCCCTGTTCTTTATTTATCTTTTTTTTTTTTAGATTTATTTATTGTTTTAGACAGAGAAAGAGAGAGATACAGATTCAGAGACAGAGAGAAGGGGGAGGGCCCAGAACAGTCTCCATAGTTGCACATCATCGTTTTTTCCACATAGTTTCATTCCACAGGTGGGAGCGGGGCTGCACAGGGCAGGAACTGAGCCAGGGTCTCACCCCGGTGAGAACTGAACTGGGGGCACTCCCCAGTTCAGCATATGGGTCCGCACGGGCCGGGGCCGGGATTCGATCCTTGGTCCCTGGGGCTGCAAAGTGAGCGCCTAACCACTGAGCCATCCCGGCTTCCCCACACCCCTGTTCTAAGGGAATGATAAGACATAAAAATATTACTTTTCTGAAACATTTTCCTTGTCTTACACATAAAAATGGCCATGGCTTATAAGATTCAATAAATCATAATCAAGCTGTATTGAAAATATTTTTGAGCTGTTAGAGACAGGAAGAATCTAAGATATGAATATATGGGATATGAATAATAATGCACACTGGCATATAAGTTATTATTTGAGTTGGAAAGAAAAAGTAGAAAAGTCACCAGCTCTTCAGAGACTTGGAAAACCAAACCTATCAAGATGAGGAAATAGAAAATGATTAATGTTTCATAAGTAGATCGCTCAAGTGAATCTTCATAGATTCACAAACATCAAATTTTTAAAGAACAAAATGGAATATTCAATAAATATTTGTTGAATACTACTGTGCATGAGCAACCCTAGTACATGCTGTGAAGCACAGAGAAAAAAATAAAACCTCTTATTCGGAATATTATATTACAATCTAGGAGGCAGCAGGAGACCCATGTAAATAAAGTTTCCAAAATGGTAAAACATGGTAAGTACCCAATGAAAGAGATAATAAGTAAAGTACTGTAGGGTTCAAACTTTACCTTTTTTAAAACTTTTTGGAAATGCATTTAATAAAATTAAAATCTATGTTCCTGATGCATGGCAAATGTCGACATTTGAGTACTTATTGTCTATTGTGGAGAGGGTCTGATAAATAGCTTAAATATTAAATAAATGATTTATTTACTGTTTTTAAATACTATATAATGAAAGTGTTTGTTATTCACATTTTATAAGTGAAGAGACTGAGGTCTAAAGATTTTAAATGACGGGAAAATTTCTTCTTAGTTCAGAATATGGAGAAAATAACTGGCATGTGTATTAATTACCTTTCTTTTTGTTTTTTTAGAATTATTTTTATTGGTTTTTGACAGACAGACAGAGATAGAGAAAAGGGGGAGGGCCCAGAGCAGTCTCCATAGTTGACAGCATTAGTTTTCCATATAGTTTCAGCCCACAGGTGGGCTCTGGGCTGTGCAGGGCAGGAACTGGGCTGGGGGCCTCCCACATAGGCCCCGGCAAGAACTGAACAGGGGGCACACCCCAGTTCAGTATAAGGGTCCACCTTGGCCGGAGCCGGGATTCGATCCCTGCTCTCCTGGGTTGCAAAGTGAGCGCTTAACCTGCTGAGCCATCCCAGCTTCCCCTACCTTTCTTTATATAATAAATTATTAATACATATTCTCCGTTTTTTGCCTTCAGTCTAATTACTAGTTATTGATACATACTGAGTTTTATCAAATGCTGCTACTTAATAGCTAAGAGACAGAGAGAAGAAAGAAAATATAATGAATGAGAAAAATAAACAATTCTCAAATTCTTTAGTTGGTACTTACTCATTTTCTTTGACAAGTGTAGTTTAATTTTAAAAACTGACTTATTATTAAGCTAATGTCATCAAACTGAGAGCAGAAAAGATCCTCAAAGCCTTGTGACAGAAGGCACAATGTTTATTACTTTTGTGTCTTTGATGATAGACATTTGAAACTTCTATGTCTATAGAGCTTTGGGAATAAACAAAAATATTTTCATGATTTTTTTCTTTTCTGGTACCTAAATAAAATGTTAGATATCTATGAAAAGTCCTTGTTCTTTTTCTCTCCCCCCACTCCCAAGTTTGGACAATTTCCTAGTCTATTTCTGAAATTTACCTTATTAATCTAGGTTTGACAAATGCTCCAAGTCCTTGCTGATTAAAAGATATTTACTCGCTGTCGGTTTTCAGATGAGAAAATGGAATGCAATACAATACTAAAGGTATTGTATTAACACTCAAGGAAACAGAAAAATAAGTCGGCACGCAAATTATTGTAGGGACATTTTCTTTTTTTACTTTAAATATATTATAATTGAATGAGTAATCAATCATGAACATAATTCTGTATGTACATTTACACAGCAACATCTGGGAGCCCCTATAATGTAATAATTTGGTATTTTTAATTAATTGATTTCTCAAGTAATTTACTTGATATAAAAGAAAATTTCTACACATTAAAAATTTAAATTGTTAAAGAATTATGAAATTATGTGTGACCAATAATTTATAAAATATTTGTTTAACAATAATACGTGTATAACCATTTTGATTAAGAACATCTTTTAAATTTAAAAACTCTGTGTAGGGGAAGCCGGGATGGCTCAGTGGGTTAAGCACTCGCTTTGCAGCGCTGGGGACCGAGGATTGAATCCCGGCCCCGGCCCAGGTGGACCCATATGCTGAACTGGGGAGCTCCCCCAGTTCAGTTCTCTCTCTGTCTCTGTCTCTGTATCTCTCTCTCTCTCTCTCTCTCTCTCTCTCTCTGTCAAAAACAATAAAAAATATATCTTAAAAAAAAATCTGTGTAACTAATGCATGTTACTTTTTTTAAATGTTTGATCCAGTAGTTTATTTGTCATGATGATCCACTCATATATTAAATAATACTCCCATGAGACTGCCTAACTTATTCTTGGAAGGGGTCTGATGGTGACTAAGGATAAACAAATGCTGATAGTAGCAAAAATACACCCACTTCAAACAGATGACATGGTAATAAATGTGAAAAATGCATTTTTAAATGAAATATAAAGTATTTCATAAATATTGAGTGATATGCTAAAACTATTAGTAAATAATCAGGACCTTGTTTGAAGGCCAGATTCCTAAAATCTGTTTGGAAAAATAGCACTGTAAATGTGTGCTCTATTGGCTATTATTTAAAAAATTTAAGAGAGAAAATTTACTAAAAAATAAGAAAATCTTTCACTCTTTTTTATTTCACTCTTGAACTCAAAGCTGGTATACTTTTCCAGTAAGTCAAATACTCATTTTATATTTGAATGATTAAATCTTCCATTCTCTAATAGCTTTTTTAGTCTGGATAGTGATCTTCAGATCTTTGTAGTGAGAAAAAGACAAATTGCTTATAAGGCAAGTGTTCCAGAAAATGAGCTACAATACTTGACCCTATGTCAAGCTGGAATCTGGCTGCCTTTTTTCCTACTCTAATGGTGCTAACCTTCAGTTATGATGAGGAAATGGAATATGGAGACCTGTTCTTCAGAATCACAAAATCTACATGATATGCAAAAGGATTAATGACTTAGCCGGAAAAAGATTTTAACCCCCCAGCTTTTACATAGAGTGATCTATTACAATAACAGCAGCTATTTGTAAGGTTTTGATTTCCAAAATGAGTATACAAAAAACTTAAAAAAGTATTTTTTTTTTTTTTTTTATCTTTTCACATTTATAGAGAGAAATTATCTTTTTGTCTTCAGTGCATAGTTATTTCTATTTTACTTTTTGACAGATAGAGAGAGAGACAGAGACAGAGACAGTTAGAGAACCAAACTGTGGGAACTCCCCAGTTCAGCATGTGGGTCCTGCCTGGGCCGGAGCCGGGATTCGATCCTC
>PVKE010001161.1:0-15868 GCA_004027555.1 Craseonycteris thonglongyai | reverse complement strand
AAAAAGTATTTTAACAAACATAAAAACAAGACATTACTAGAAAGCCATAATAGGTTGCCTTTCTTTAAAAAAACTTTTTAAATTGTTAAATGTAGCGGAATGACACTGGTGGGTAAAAATTACATAGGTTCCAGATGTATGATTCTACCTTATATTGTCTACGTGTTGCATTATGTGCTCACCACCCAGAGTCAGTTCTCTTTCCTTCACTATATATTCATGTCCTCCTTCCTTCCCTAGCCCCTGCTCCATTACCCTCAAGTAGGTTGCTTTTGAATTATTTGAAATAAAATGTCTTTTCAAACTAGATGCTCCAAATGTCAATAGTATAGTGAAGTATTAATGGTTTATTGTTAGTTAAAATTAGTATTTAAAAGGTCTTGCCAAACACGGCAGGAATAGGAGCAGATGGAATTAAGATGATGCAAACATTTCTGTCTAAGTTCTTGGATCCATTAGCAAATAGTCAAAGAGTTTTAAAAAATTAGAATGTGTTCTAGTAAGAGATGTGGAAAAATGCCAGTTTCTAGAGAACAACTAAGATATTTTTCCTTTTTTTTCAGAGAAAAAAACACATTATGGCAGAAGTACTATGGTATTTTCTCTGACATATTTTATTTTAAAAATGTATTTCCATTTACTATGATAAAACAAAATATATTAAAACAGAAAATAGAAAACACATGGAGTAATAAAATTGGAAAATATAACATAATACTTTACTAAAATAACTCTTTCATTAGGAAGAATTCCCAACATCCTAAACCTAAAAGAATAGAATTTTAACATTCAAAATTTCACACTGCATAAAAGATAATTTTAAAAATCTATCTATACTACATAGTTTATACTTTTGCTATTACCAACTCATCTTTTCTTATTATGAATACCAGTTTTGTGCTCAGTAATAAAGGTAGTATATTTTTAAGTAATGTTTCCTGTGTGGTTTTATAAATTCTGTTTTCTGGTTCTTTTTAATTTGAAGATTTACTTTTTTTGCGTTCCAGACAATACAGTTACCGGTATTTCCCAATCCACTATAATTATTTTATAATACAGTATAAATTTTTATTCCATGAGTTTTTATGTCAGAATAACATAATAAATAGCATATCTGTAAACATTAAAAATTGACAAATTTTTCTCACAATACAATAGAAGATAATTCATTAATATATGTAGTAATATGATATGAGATATGTGAAAAAATTATTATAAAAAGCAGATATGTTTTTAAATAATAAAATTTTCTGTAGATCAGACTAATATTGGTAAGAATGAAATTATTTCCTGATTAACACATTAACAGTTCATATTATAAATTGTCTTTAACAACCTAAAAGTCTTCTGCACAGAGTCGCAAAAAAAGAAAAATAGCAACCATCCTTGATAAATACATCACTTGAGGAACCCAGCATTCTTTTGGTCCTTAAAAGATTTGACAAGCAGCCCTGAGGACAGATTTGAAAACAGGAAGCCAAAGCAAGGTGGGGGTAGGGGGATTACTTGTTTTTTCTATATTCTCAAAATGTTTGCAAAATGGTACTAACTACTTACAAGTGAAATTTTTGGATCCTGTGTTTCATTAGGAAAGGGTTTGCAGTTTGGAGAAAACCAAAGTCATCCCATAGAATCAGTAATTTTCATTATTGCTAAATTTGAAACATTTGGACTTTGAAATGCTTTCATCTACTTGTATGTGGATTTGCATAGAAAATTTTAATTCTAGGTGACCCACTTTAATCCTCCTAATACATCATGTTTCTGGGTAACTTCCCCTGGATTCACAGTCAATGTTAGTGTTTGACTCAATCAGCACTTTTGACAACACCTACATTTTCAGACAGTTTCTATAATAATTAGAGTTAGTACAATGAAAAAACACATATTTTTCTTATTTGTTATTTTGCTATTTAATAAATTAATCTTGAAAATAACAAAATTTCTTCAGCTATAATTGACTCTATCTCTATCTCCATCTTCACCGAACAAATAAAGGAACGTATCAACATTTAGATTTAGAAATCTAGTTATTTAACTGCCCAAAGAACTGGCCAAAGTAAAAAAAAAAATTTCCAGTTTCTTGAACAGTTTTCACAAACAGCTTTCTGCTGAGAAACAGCAATAGATAAGTAAGATTAGCTCTGCCATAAGCATTTCTAGGTTCCACCCAACCACCAGAGGACTAACAAGATCAACAGTTCATCACAACGTAACCTTGGGGGAGAATTATGAACTGAATATTTGTTCCCTTGAAAATTTCTATGTTGAAACCCCAAATCCCATGTGATATTATTAGGAGATGGAGCCTTTGGGGAGTGATTCGGTCATGAGGGTGAAGAAGGTGAAGCCCTCACAAATGAAATTAGTGCCCTTAGAAAAGAGACCCCAATAAACTCCCTCCCCATCCTTTTTTTTTTTTTTTTCCCACATGAGGTAGTATGGAGAAGATAACTGTCTATGAACCAGAAAGTGGGCCCCACCAAACATCAATCTGCTGGTGCCTTGATCTTGGACTTCTCAGCCTCTAGAACTATCTGTTGGACTAAAGACAAAACCAGAGTTGCCCTGCAGTGGCTGGCTCATATGAAGTAAACAAGCCGGGCATGGTGTGGGAAGCCGGGAGTTCAGTCTGAGGTTCTTCCCAGTGTGCAGAGTATGCGAGAAGCCCCTGTCAGTACATGGCTGCTAGACTCATATTATTTATAAAATTTTTTACTTTGGTTGACCATGGGTGCCCATCTCAGCAAATAAATTCCTTCTCAGAATTCATATGACATTATTTAATTTTGGGGGGAGTGGCAGGGGGGGTGGTTTACACACTAAAGACCCTATTCACTGCATCAAGGGTGGGATATTTTAGTATTAGTGGAGAATAGCTAACATGAAAGCATTTAACTAAAATTGTTAATTTAAATAATTGGTTTATGTTTGTAAGCACTCAAACAATATTCAAATTAAAAAACACAAACAAACAATTTGAATTATCCTTTCAAAACAATTGCCAAAAGACATAAGGAGAAATGAAGGGTGTGACAATATACATGTGAGTCAAAACTGTATGTGAATTAAAGAGGGTAACCATTTAGCTGCTATTTCTATTTTAAAAAGCTTACACAGGGAAATGCAGGGTCATTTGGATTGATGGTGATGAGCAGAGGGGAAGATAGGTTCAGGAAGACCAGTGATTCATGGCAGTAGAGAGCAGTTGGGATTCCAAAGGCTAATGGATCTAAAGCAGTTGATTACATTATGTATCCAGCACCACGCTCCTAAGACCTTGCATATGTGTGAAAGGTGACTTCATAGCTTGATGAAGTTCCCAGTGGAACAGCATGTAAACTGACTCTCCTAAGAGAACATCTGAACTTCTGGTCAAAGGACAGGCCCGTGAATTCTGGAGGAAAAGAGCATTTAAAACATCCGAGTATCTTTATTCTGAAGAGTACCCAGTTGAGTCATATTGTATTGTACATAGTCATATTGTATTTTTTAAAACATTTAGTCTAGTGTGATGTGCTAATTTGAGTGCCGTTTTTCTCTCTGAAACATGGAAAACTTGGATCCTACTTGACCAAGTTACTGGAAACAATGATGGACTTATTGGACCTGACATCATGACATTCAAACAGAACAAAAATCAGCTCTGAGTGAGGAAGATGAAGACTTGCAACAGATGAATCTTTTTTCTTCCTGTCTGACTCATGCGTACTCACAATCCTCACACCACTTACATTCTTTTGCCAAGGCTGAACTTCGCCTTCTCACTCTATGCGTGCTTGCTGCTATTAGGATGTTCAAACAGCAGGCCACTGGAGGGAGGCAGGAAAATGGTCAAACAGTAACCACATCATGTGGACTTGCAGTAGTGCTGGAGGGCCAGAAAGTACTTCCACAGAGCTATATAATTTTTTGACCTGAATATGTTCTTAAACACGGTGTGATGTTGATCTCTTTGCTCTTACCCTGTGGTGAACTCTAGTACCAGGAAAGCACATTCGCCCTCTGTTTCTTTCCTGTTCTTAAATTCTGTTTATCTAAATAGCACAGGCACAAAACTGAAAGACATTATATTATTAGAGATGAGGTTTGGAGCATTGGTTATTTATAATTCCACAGCCATGTCCTCAGGAAATTAAAGAATATACATTTTAAACACTTAATTCTATTTATTACTATAAGACCCAGCTTTTAGGCTTAACCTTGATTAGTAATTATAGTAGTAGAATATCTTTTGTCACAAAAGAAACTATTAGGAAGGTAAATTTTCTTCCTAGTAAGAATAAACTAGAATTTTTGGAAGTAAAACATATGAGCCTTGTTTTCCTGCTGTTATCTTGTAGGTGTTACTATAGGCCTCATGTATCAGATTTTACCTTTGCAGGATCAACATTGAGTGGTGTTTATTTCGGTTTGCAATGCTATTGGATACTATTTTCAACAGTGGACCAAGAGAAAACTGAATAATTCTTTGGTCCAGCCACTCCTTGGCTTAGTGAAACTACAAAGAACACACACACAATGGACCATGACTAAAGAAGATGTAAATCCTACTTGATTATCAGCAAAGTTGGTGTTCCAAATACCAGCAGAGAAGTCTCTGTTAATAAATGCACAGGTGGGGAAGCCGGGATGGCTCAGTGGGTTAGGCTCTCACTTTGCAGCCCCGGGGACCGTGGATCGAATCCCGGCCCCGGCCCGTGCGGAACCATATGCTGAACTGGGAGCTCTCCTAGTTCAGTTCTCTGTCTGTCTCTATATCTCTCTCTCTCTCTCTCTCCCTCTCTGTCAAAAATAAAATAAATAAATAAATAATATATACCGTATATTAAAAAAAAAAATAGCGTAGTAAAAAAAAAAAAATTAATAAATAAATAAATAAATAAATAAATAAATGCACAGGTATCCTAACTCCCAAATCCCGAATGACAGATAGACTTTTATTCACCTTGAATTCAAACCAAATATCAAGATCTTTCCACCTTGCAGCCATCTCCACAATAAAAGAGACCACAGTGTTGAGAAAACAAGTTCACATGAACAATGATGAAAAATGAGAGAAATTATGTTTGAGTAATATTACAGTTGAAGAGTACACCATGAATAACTCACAGAGTTTTACATGTAAATGGTGAAGGAACTAAGGGCAGAGAAATAACATCTTTTTTTTTTTTTTAATTTTTATTGTTTTTGACAGAGAGAGAGAGAGATACAGAGACAGAGACAGAGACAGAGAGAATGGGGAGGGCCCAGAACAGTCTCCACAGTTGTACATCACTGTTTTTTTCCACATAGTTTCATTCCACAGGTGGGCCCGGGGCTGCACAGGACACGAACTGGGCCAGAGTCTCACCCCGGTGAGAACCGAACTGGGGGCACTTCCCAGTTCAGCACATGGGTCCACACGAGACGGGGTCGGGATTCGATCCTTGGTGCCTGGGGCTGCAAAGCGAGTGCTTAACCCACTGAGCCACCCTGGCTTCCCGAGAAATAACATCTTAAGCACACAATGATTTTCCTTAAAAGAGCATAGTTTCATTAAGGTCAAAGAATGCAATCAATCTGATTAGCCATCCCTTCTCCAAGGATTTGGTCAATTAAGCACATACTGCATTTGAGTTTTATTTATTTAGCTAGCATTGATTTTTAAATCTAATAATTTTAGCCCTAAATTCTTTTTATGTTAGATTCTTTTTTTAAAGTTGTTTTTTTTTTATTGAAGGTCAACATTAATGAACAAAAGTGTACAAATTATAAGTATAGTATCTGCTTTTTTTTTTACAAAGTTACTGAATTCATATAACCACCAACAAGACTAAAGAAATAAAATACTATATGAACTTAGGAAGCTTCTTTTGTGCCTCTGCATTGTCCAAGCCATTCCTCCCATAGATATCCACCATTATGATGTCTGGTGTCATAAGTTAAATTTAAGTTTGCCTGCTATTGATCTACATAAATTGAATTACACATATATATATTTTTGCCTGATGTCTTTCACTAATAATCAGAATGTGGTATTTTTGTATATTGTTGCATAACATGATGCATTCATTGTCATTGCAGTATAGTATTCTGCATCGTAAACACACCACAGTTGCTTTCCTTTACAGCTGATGGACATTTGGGTAGAATATAGTTTGGAACAATTGCAAATATATCACTTCTGATTGCCTATTTTTTAATGATAGTCTTTCTGGTGAACGTGTATTGGTAACTTGCTCTTGTAATAATATTAAGAAACCTAACTTAAGCCTACCTCATAAAAATATTCTCATATACTATCTACTTGGAAAGTTACTGTTATACATTTCAACTTCCACTTTGTATGTATAATTGATATTTTTATATTGGAGTAATAAGGGTCAAAATTACTTTTTTCCACATAGATATTAACTTGATCCAGCACCATTCATTTAAATGACCCTGCTTTTGTCACTGTGTTACTGTATTATACGAGGGCTATCCAGGAAGTATCCAGCCACGCAATATGAAAAATAGAGTTATTTGTGGCTGGAGTTTTTTCTGGACAGACCTCATACACATCATAAATCTGGTCACAAATATATATAAGATTTATTTTTTCTGTGCTCTATTATCTTACATTACTTTATTTTTCTTCTTTGTTGCTCTATTGTCTTACATTTGTATTGTAATAAGTTATTTCATATGATAGAAAAAAAATTCTCCAAATTCGTTACACTCCTTCTTTCGCAGATGTTCGCAATTCCAAAGAAATTTAGTTATTTTGCCAACTTTAGAAAACATTACTCAGATTTTGATTGGTTTTGCATTGAAAATATATATCTGAATTTAAAGGAATTTAGTTCACATATTTATAATATTGTAGGTATCGATAAAACACATGTTTTGAAATCTTTTGTTACATTACGTTTTAGGCCAGTGGTGTTCAACCTTTGGTTTCTCTGGGCCACATTGGAAGATGAATTATCTTGGGACACACATAAAATATACTAACACTAACAATAGCTAACAAGCTAAAAAAGAAAGAAGTCACAGAAAAATCTCATGATGTCAAGAATTTGTGTTGGGGCTCATTCAAAGCCTTCCTGGGCCACAGGTTGGACATACCTGTCTTAGGCTTTTGATGTCTGTTAGATTAATTCATAGATATTTGTGTATATTATTAGATATTCTGTTTGTTGCTAGTATGTAAAAGTATAATTGGTTATTTATATATTGGCTTTGCATGCAATAAAATTATCAAATTCAACTACTTTTTCTAATTATTTATGTATAGACTATTTTGAATTTTCTGTTTATACAATCATATTATAGCCAAATAATAATTTTTAAAAGATTTCTGTCCAATTCTTATTATTTTTCATTAATTCATTAGCAAGGTTCCATTAGTATAATGATAAATAAAACTTAATAGTGGTTGGCCTATCTCATTTCTAAAGTCAAGAGGGTAAGCTATCATTACTTCACTATTAAAAACGACGCTTTCCACATTTTTTTGTAGATCACCCTTGTCGAATTAAGAAAATTATCTTGATGGAAAGAGAGCCTAGCCTACTCTGGGTGGTGAGCACATAAGGCAATGTATAGGCCTTGGAATGTAAAATTGTACATCTGGAACCTATGTAATTGTTATGAACCAATGTCACCCTAATAAATTTCACAATAAAAAAACTCCAAAAAATGTAAATTATCTTCACTTTTTGCAACACTGATTAATTTGTAGGTTAAGCCAATCCATTCTTCAATTAAATCTAAGATATTGTGATATATTATCTTTTTAATATATTCCTCCACTTTATTTGCTAATATTTTCTTTAGGTTGTTTACATCTTTGTGTATGGCTTTTGCATTTTTGTTGCATTTCTATTCTTAATCTTATGTTTGTTAAGGCCTGAATTATGCCTTTATTATAAATGACCTTATCAAGCCTGGAATCAAGATTAAAACAATCTCATAACTTATTTTATGGATCATTTCCTCTTTTTATATATTCTGGAAGAATTATGTAAGATTGATATTATTTCTTCCTAATAAATAAAAGATTCTTCTAGTGAAATTATCTGGAGTTTGCCTTATGGGGACTTTAAAGTTATTGATTACCTATCTTTAAGGGACATTAGACTATGCAGATTTTATATAACATCTTAAGTTTGGTGAATAATATTTTATAAGAAATTTGATAATTAAAATTTTTTTTCAATTTTGTAGGCAAAGAGTTGTTAATCATATCCTATTATGAATTTAATATCTGTAGTCTTCACAGTGATGTTACTTTTATTGCCATTATTAATATTGCTTTTTTTTTCAATTCACTTTTTTTCTAGGGATTTATACAATCAAATTTTTTTCTCTGTGGTTTAGTTTGATATGCTTGTTTTTTTATTTCATTACCTTTTGTTCTTATTTTAACAAATAAAGGCCAAAAGGAAGCCAGCAATGATAAATAAGCCCTCCCCCCCCCAAAAAAAAAACAAATCTGCAAGAAATGGTGGAGAAAATTCTATCCTTAAGAACTTATATAGGGGAAGCCGGCATGGCTCAGTGGGTTAAACTCACTTTGCAGCACCGGGGACCGAGGATCGAATCCCGGCCCCAGCCCATGTGGAACCATATGCTGAACTGGTAGCTCCCCCAGTTCAGTTCTCTCTCTGTCTCTGTCAAAAAAAATAAATAAAAATAAATAAAAAGAACTTATATAAGAAAAATGGATTCACCCATATATTGATTTACTATTTACCTCTTGGCCTGTGCAGAACAAGACAGATACTGGAGGCTGATTGTAGACTACCTAAAGCTCATCCAATCACCACCACTGTAACAATTGTGCTGTTTCATAGAGCATGTTAGTAAGTTTCCAAATACATAATATACAACCACTGATTTGAAGAATGTGTTTTTATTGTTTTCTACTAAAAAATTTGACAATTTTTATTGTTTTCTACTCAATTTTTTCTACAGAAAAAAATTGTTAGAAGTAGTTTTCAATAAATAAAAAGAACAAATATATATATGTACCATTTTGCTCCAAGGCTATGTAAATTCTCCCAATTTTTTTCATAATATAGTCTAAGGAAATGTGAACTATCTTGACAGTCTCAGAATATGACACTGGGGAATTCAGGATGGCTCAGTGGGTTAAGTGCCCACTTTGCAGCTCTGGGGATTGAGGATCAAATCCTGTCTGTGGTCTGTGCGAACCCGTGTGCTAGACTGGAATGTGTTTCCCATGTGCAAGACCCCCCAGTTCAGTTCTTGCCCCCCAGAACAGCCCCTGGCTTGACTGGGCATCCCTCTCATGCAGAAGGCCCCGGGCCTGGTTCCTGTCCTGCATGGCCCCCTCCTACCAGTGTGGAACAAAACCATGTTGAAAAAAAACTGATGATGTATAGCTATGAAGACTGCTCTGGACTCATTACCTTCTCTCTGTCTTTTTCTGCCTCTGTCTCTCTCTCTCTTTGTCTCTGTCAAAAACAATAATATAATTTTTTCTTAAGTTAAAAAAATATGTTGATTCACTATACCCATTGGGCTGAATAAGAAAGAGGTAACTCTTAGCCCAGAGAACTTGGTGAAATACATGAATTATAAGAAACAAAGTAAGATTTAGTTTAGATTCAAGCGCTTGTCACATCCATAAAAATGTAAGTATCCAGTGATCTTGGAAGTGCCAAGACATCCCCTTCAAAGCAAAGATAATTATTAAATCTTATAGTTCTTAAACCAAAGAGCAAAGCACAACATCAGGAAAGCTTTTCAGGGTTTGGAATCAGTATGTTTTAAGATATATATATATAATTAACATTTACATCATCATAAGAATTATTTCTTTGTCTGTTGAGCATTTCTTTTGGGTTGACATTATAAAAATAAAATTATACTCTGAGTACCAGTGTAAGTTTTAAGCACAAGCCTTACCAGTAAATACATTTTCCCATTAGTAGTTGACATTTGATTTTGAAACTGGATCTTGTGGACAGTTAGCAAAAATAATTCCAGATTATTGTTAAGATTTGAAATTTATCTGAAGATAAAGAAAATGTGTGATTTCCTGAAAAGACAATGTTCCAGGAGTAGGGGAATATGGTGAGAAAAAGTAATGATGCTGTGTTTTGGTAAATTTTAATTGAAGTGGTAAATAGAGAAATATTAGTATGAAGATTAGGAGAAGCATGTACTTAGATACTGGGATAATAAGTAGCTCTGGGTCTAAAAGCAGTTTAAATACAAAAGTATGGTTACCACTATATGCTAATCTATAATTATTTCTGGTTTCTCAACTGAATCCTTTCTGTTATAAGTAAGAGAAATAGAGACAGAGCTGACATATTTAGTTTTAAAAGACTCTAAAAATTGATTTAATAGAACAAGCTTCATTAAACTTCATAAGAAATGTGTTGCCTTAGTTCTCAGGTCTGTTTCTTTGAGAAATAAACACTCAATTCACTCAAGAAACTTAATTTGTTATTGTAAATCTGTCTTATAAAATTCTGTTTAACCTCTAAATTCCCAGTTTTATAATACCACAGCTTTCTCTCTTAATCTAAGATTTATAACTGAACCAACACAAGCCATATTACAATAGTGATGAAATCAACAGTCAAAAAAGTAAAGCAACAAGACTTACCATCAAGGCAACATGATGAGATGAGATCTGATGTTCCAATATAACCTTTCTAATTAAGACCCACACATTCTAAAGATATATTTTATATAAGCCATAGACCATATCAGACTTCATAATAAGGTAGAACACATATTTGGGAAGCTATTATAGTCTTGGATTAAAACTATACAACATTATATGACTCCTTAGTTATGAAAGCTCAAATAAAGTATGCTTTAATACTCTAATATTAAATATAAAATTTAAAGAGGATGATACCTGACATAACAGGAATATTGCAAGTGTTACAAAACAGAAAAGTAGGTAATTTAAATTAAGTATGGTGGACACTGTATTATGTGCTATATTCTCTTTCAAAAGTTAAATATTTATGCCTCCAGCTGCAACTCACAACTGTTAATCTTTTTCCAGAAATTTTTTTAAGCTAAAGAAAGCCTCTTAGAATCACACACCCTTCCTAGGGCAGACAGCATGCAATGACTGTCAAATATGGGGTTTAAACTCTAGAAGAAGGACAATTCTTATTATGCAGTGGAAAGATATTTGGTTAACATTTCTCCCAGAGTAATTTGGGCAGTAGATGATTTACCACATCAACCTGAATCTAGATGAAGACGCTATAAAATAGAATGTTAATTCCATGCACTGATTGTTGTTGGTGAGCTAGTACAGAAAGCTTTATTACTGGGGTCTTGTGACTACAGATCTTTTTCAAGTCTTCTAACTTTGCAAAGGTCTATCCAATTTTTCTAGGCCAACAGGAAGATTATAATTGAATTTAACTTCAAATTTTTGATGCTCTACATGAAATCCATCATAATAGTTTGCTTTTCATCTTTTGAAACTTCTAAGTTGTTACTTTTCCACTAAGAAATCTATTATTGTTTGGGGAAGC
Organism: Craseonycteris thonglongyai; assembly: GCA_004027555.1. Lineage (NCBI taxonomy): Eukaryota > Metazoa > Chordata > Mammalia > Chiroptera > Craseonycteridae > Craseonycteris > Craseonycteris thonglongyai. Next base: position 4,364 of record PVKE010001161.1, on the reverse strand, counting down.
AGCAGGGTGTGGTGAAAAGTGTGGATATGAAGATGAGCAGAGCTGGAATAAAAATTCATGTCTGCTTTATATGGTCTTGGAAAAATCTTAAAATTTCTCTTTCAATTTACTCATCTTTTAAATAAAGATAATCATTCCTACCTCTCTAGATTTTAGAAAAGATTAAAAAGTAATAATATATTTGCTTGTACTTAATCACCATATAATGTATTTTTCAGTACTAAATCAATGACAGCTATAAATAATGACAAATAGATTTATTTACGGTATTCCTGCCATCCTATTAAAACATTTATTAGACAGAAGATATTACCTGGCCACCTTGTCTTCTTCCTTTTCTTATCTAATTCATTTCATCATTTTCCATACGATTATATTAGTTTATTCAAAATTCAAACCTACATACATAAATACTAGCTGATTTTGTTTTGTTTTTATTTTTCACATTAAAACAAAGATCTATGTGTAATATCAGAGAGAAAATTATTCTTGTTTAGGACATTTTCAATTTAATGCATTAAAATTATATGTTGAAACTTATAGAATACATGTGAAATAGAAAATATCTTTCCTTCAACCCATGAAAATTTAAGTTACTATGTAAAATTTGTGACTGGAAAAATTAGAAATTTTTTTTTCTACTCAGAACTGCATCTGTGGTTCTTTCCTTCAATTTCTAAAACTAAACCATTTGGAGGGAAAAAAATCATTATAAATAATTAGGATACAAAAATAAATTATCTTCCTTCAAATAAATTATTCTGATAATTTTAGAAATTATTCTATTTCTATGTGGAAAAATATAGAATCTTATACAAATTAGATCATGCAACTCATTCTGGTTTTCTATGAGCACACTTGCTTTCATCAACAGATCAAGTAGAAATATAAAAATAATGAATAAAACGTGTTCTATTTAGTCTTAAGGGAAACTCCTCCAAACAAGAAAAGTAGTTATGTAATTTAATTTTAGCTAGCAGTTATATCAAAATGTTTCAGTATTTTTCTATTCCTCAGTATACAATTCTAAATTAAATGGAATAGTCATAATGATTTTTCATATTGGTAAGTGCTTTTCACTGTATAATGTGTCTTCATCTCTATGTATTTTTCAACCATCATAAGAACATTGAGAGAAAAATCAATAGAAAAAAATGTGACCACAAAGAGGTTAAAGGATTGGCAGATATTCCACAACTAGTAATTGAACCTCAAAATTAAAATCAAATAATCTGACTCTTTAATACATGCTCTGTATTATACAATAAACAGCTGATAAACTCCATTCAGCAGTATTTTCTTATTTAGAAACAATCTTTTTTTATTTGAAAATCACTATTAAGAAAGTAAGCCACTGACTCACCAAAAAATGTATGAGCATGAACCGGCTTTTATTTTTTAATTTGCTTTTAAAGAAAAACAAATAGATGATGAATATTGTAAATCTGGATTAAATGATACATATTTGGCAGAGACATCATTACATTAATATCAGTCTTTTAGAAGTCTCTTTTAATACACAAGAGGAAAACTACATATTCAAGAAATAAAGAAATTACAGAATGGAAATATTCATGGCAAAATTCCTACTTCTTTTGAGTTTTTTCTATGGTTCTTAAGTTTTATCCAAATGATTTTAGCTGGACACTCTGGTCAACAAGAAGCCCTGAAAGTTTGTTCTTACACTTTTTTTTAAACAATCTATTGCTACTTTTTTAAACTTTTTTTTTTTTTAATAGAATTTTTTTTTCTTTAATACTTATTTATTTATTTTTAATTGTTTATTAACAGAGAGAGAGAGAGAGATACAGAGACAGAGAGAGAACTGAACTGGGGGAGCTCCCAGTTCAGCACATGGTTCCGCAGGGGCCGGGGCCGGGATTCGATCCTCGGTCCCCAGCACTGCAAAGTGAGCACCTAACCCACTCAGCCATCCCGGCTTCCCCCTATTGCTACTTTTGACCAAAGTCTTGAATAGAAGTTTTGCCATACCAACTTTTTTGCATATTGTTTTTGCATTACTGATGGCAAGCTCTGAAAAATTAATGGGATGACATCACTGTCATTTGTCTCAATTTCCATACAAATTGTGCTTTTAAAAAAAATCAATTTACTAGTAGCATGTGATAATGTATATCAGAGAGAAATCATGAGGAAAATAGAGAAAATTATCTCATCAAAATGCTGAAGTATAATTTAGGGTCAGAAACTGATAAGTGCACATTTATTAAATGGTATATCAAATCAACTCTTGTAACATATTTCATAGTAAATACTTCCCTATACATACTGCCTTATTGGGCAATGTTGTAACTACAGCTTACTACTAGTCTTAGATTTAGAAAAAAATAATTAAGCTGAAAGAGACTGGGACAAAATTCTATCATGTAATAGTTTTGGATGAACATGTTTTATTTGTATATATTACCTTTTAGCACAGAGTCAATAAATACACATATTACTCCTTATTTTGTATAAGTGACAGATATTGCCAATTATCATGATCCTTTCCCTCAATGAAATCAAAAGCGGTTTATAAATCCTTTCAATACACAAGTCGAGGCAGCTATAACTAGTAATTTGGTGGTTAGATCTAAGTCAAAAAGAAAACAAACAAAAAACTGTCAGCACCATTACTAGTATTTTATTTTAATTTCTTTTTCTTTTTTTAGTTAGTTCATATTAAACGACTGGACTGGATAGAGTATATGCAATTACACAATTTTGGAGTAACAGCTTTATTTGCTGAATGAAATGTAATTTCTGAAAACTTTTTAATTTTTTTTTCCCAAATGAGTTGACCACTTTTCTTCTTTCTAAAATTTTCTTGATTTCTATAAACCATCCATTTAGTTATAAAATTCAGAAACCCAGATGCTAGAGAATACAGAAAACCAAATTCTCTAGTTTTGTATTTTAAATATATTTCTTTATTTATGTATGCTGTACTGCCACCATCATCTAATGATGAATTTTTGCCATTTTAAATATTTTTGCATAAGCTGTGCTTAAGATTCTGCATATCAATGCAAATTTTGAAAATAGTGAAAAGTTTTTTTACAAAATTCCTAAGGAGATCATTATACCTAGATTATCTATCTGGTTTAGATATCCTAAAAGTATATAAAAGCAGTAAAAACATATCCTCAAATCAAAGATACAACAAAACAAACAAACAAAAATTGAGCCCTTTTTTAAAAATAAAATAATCATAAAATTTGGCAAACTAATTCATAAATTAAAAAAAATTCTGTATTATGAGCAATGTTCATCCATCCATCTATACATCTTTGGATCAGCAACTAACATTCATACAGAAACAAGAAAAAATAATTATGAGTATTAGGGCTTTTCACAGAAGGTAAAATGTGGTTGAGTAGAGAGAAACTAGAAAAAATTATATTTTCTACATTTCACATATTTTCTATTATTGAAAAAAAATATTGTCTAATATAGAACACATAGTTTTAAATCATAGTGAACTTAGTAATTCTTTTTTTTTTTCCAACTTTCAGTATCATTTATTTTTCCTATTATCTGGATACAATTAAATGTATAATAAGACAGTGCTCAATACTATTTTAGTCTCATTTCAAGGTTCTTTGAACTACCTATTTGTAAATGTGAGAATTCATATTCCAATGACTGGAAAAACATACCAGCAAACCCACTGAACATCTTGTAATGAAGCATGTGGACTATGTATTACAGAATTTGGCCTTTGCAATCTAGCTTACTTTTCGCTGCTTATCTGTCTTAATTAAATGTTGAGCCAACAGACCCTCTCCCATAGCTTATTATGTAAACAGATTCCTTACCCTAAGACATAAGTGAAAATACAAAGTTCCCACCCAGAAAAAAATGTTAACCCATAATCAAATTCTAGTTTCAGTAGATGTTACCACCAAAAATAGGTACAGGCAAATCTTAAGTCTCTTACCTAAGTAGCACTACAGTGAAGTTACAGTGTTGACCAAAAGAACACACAGGTTTCTCATTAAACTTTTGTTTTAATGGGTCTCAAAATTCTGTGACAGATTTTTGGTCAAGTTGTTTCCATTAAAAAGATACTGATTTTAAAAACTAATACCTTAAAAACTGCCACAAAAAACAAACAAATAAATGGTCCACAAAACATTCTCCTTTCCTTCTGAAGGTTTTACGGTGCATTGTAATCATTAACCAGTCTTTTACTATTGAACTTAAATGGCCAATTGAGATAAACAGTTCTGAGACCGTTCTTCCACCACTGATTAAGACTGGGGTGGCAGTTATTTGGGGTAATATTCATTTAGCCTTCTGAGCTTTCTGGGCAGACTTGGTGACCTTGCCAGCTCCAGCTGCCTTCTTGTCCACTGCTTTGA
>PVKE010001160.1:0-107911 GCA_004027555.1 Craseonycteris thonglongyai | reverse complement strand
GGGAGGGAAGGTGGGAGAGGGCACCAGCATTATGGACACACTCAATGGTTTGGTGGTTACCAGGATAGGGGGGAGGAGCGGGGGGACAGTTGTGGGGGGAGGTGGGAGTGGGCACTAGATATAAGATGATGGAAGGGGAACTGATACTGAGTGATGGGCACATAATACGATGCATGAATGATGTGAGGTGGACTTGTACATCTGTAAACTGTCTAATTGTTACCAACCAATGTAACCTCATCAAATTTAACAATAAATTAAAAAAAAAAAAAGAAAAAAAAATATCACGTTGTTATAATACTAGTTTCCTTAAATGTAGAAATTGAGAAAGTACTGGTTAACTAGAGATGGGTAACAAAATTCACCATGTGCTTATATCACCTGCCCTTAATAGGCCCTCTATTTAAATATCTGTCACCTCATTGTCTTCAGTGAATTCCAAATAAACCTTTTAATAGGCAACTTAAAATTTAAGGAACAATGAAGCGTGTTTAAAAATGAACAACCAAGTCACAATGAAACAAATACTGTAGTGCTCATATGATAACGTTTTATGCAATTTGTTCAGATCAAAGACTGTCTCAGAACCTAAGTCTCTAACTAGAATGCAAGCTTCCATCCGAGAATGAGAGCCTTCCACCCTCCAAAGAGGCTTTTTCTTTCTTATTCACACTTTTTGCTGCTGCTTAGAATGGCATCTGAGAGTGACAATCATTTCATAGGCATTTGCTGGCTGCCTGAATAAAAATGGCACGAATGGGAAAACACGTATCTAGGTAAAGCTGTGCCTGTTGCAGACAATTCTTACCGTCACTAAGACCCTCTTTCTGACAGTTTCTGCCTTTTGGGGTTTGGGAAGAAAGCATAGGAAGAGAAAGATGCGGTTGCCTCTCAGACTCTCAGAAGCGTTTATTGATTGGCTGGATAACATCAGAACGACAGTTGGGTTTTGTGCACAGAAGTAGGCATTCTGAGCAAACCACATGTGGGCTGCTTTAAGGACCAGATGATAGTGGTACGAGGCACGTTGCTCATCCTTAAGGGAACGTAGTCAGTCACACCCCCCAGGACTCCTTCTGTGTGTACTGGTGTTTGATCAGTTGGATGGGAATCCCTTCCCATAAGTGAATGAGCTAGTCTCGGGGTTCAGATCAAGGTGAGGGAATTGGGGTTCTGATGGTAAGAGTTGTGGGTTGGGGACACAGTGAGCTTCAAAAAAGAAAAACACAAAAAAGCTAGAATTGGTCAAGTGTGATGGCGTATAGCAAAGTACCTGATGAGCCGACCTTCCTCCCTCAGTAGGATTTTCACTTCTCGGCCAGTTCAGTTCCTCTCAACTCTCCCACAGAAGTGAAAATACGCTTTTCCCAACTGGAAGCCACTGTCCCTGTTCTCAGAGGTTCCGGATGGTTCGGCATTAGCCTACAAAGTCCGGCATCTCAGCTCAATGGGGACGACCTCCGGAGCGTGTGTGCAGGTGTGAGAACCCACCGCTAACGAAACAGGCTGGGATTTGAAGATGCCGAAATCCACGCGGGACCTGTATACATAGCGTAACCGAGTTGTTAATTTTTTCCTTCCAAAGTTATTAAGGTTTCCTACGACTGGCATTTCCACCAAGTTCTGTTAGTGGAAGGGGGAGATGAAGTTTGCCATTCACCTCTCCTTACAACACGGATTCCTATCAACAGGGCCGTATTTAATGGTCTTAGTGACTTGCAAACATGTCCCGTAAGAGGCCTGGAAGTGAGCCTCAGAGACCGGCAATTTGCCTAAGGTCTATTAAAAGACGTGACCATCCGCGTCTAAAACCCAAATAACTCGCCTCAGAACCCAGTGTACTTTGTAAGCTGTAAATGAAATGCTTTTCTTCATTGAAAAAAGGTAGAGACCATCTTCCCTTGTCCCTTAAGAGTGCCTTTTGGGGGGGGGGACTGGTGAACCTGGGTCCTTCCTCTAACTTTGGACGTAGAGATAAACCCCAGTAGGGATTAATCCCATTCTTCAGTGTTTACAGTGTAGACACAGCTCCAAGCTGTATAACCTCTAGACATAGGATGACGTGGAATTTCACTTGTCCCCAGGGTCCTAATAAACAGTGAAGGTTAAGAGACACCCTCTCCTCCAACCTGCCCATTCCACCCTTTTTATTCCGGAAAATGTCTTGCTGCAAAGAACCACCCTTCCTCAGGGGCCATAGGTAGGACTCGGTGAGGACCGTGCATCTTCCTGTGAAAACAGCTAGACCCAGAGCCTCTACTTCCCCGTTCTCAGTCTCATAAACGATGAGCTCCACTGCTGCATCCCTGCTGCTCAACGGGAAGAAAATGCTTGTTAACCAAGCCTTGGTTTAGCTTCTCTGTTTCTTCCGATGCCAAACTCTGGCCCATCGTCAGCTTCAGCCCTGCCTCCCCTCAACTAGGAAGGCTCCCCCGTGCCCCATGGAGAACAGGTGGCCTCAGGTGATACATCAATCGGGCAAAGGGGACGACTTCTAGGCCCCCCACCTGCCCCCCACATCCGTTCCTTCTAGGCTTGCTTACTCCTCAATATGCAACCCTGAGGTGCTGCAGATGCCCTGGTCAAACCCGGTTGCTATAGCTGGTCCTCCCTTGCCATAAAACACGCCCTCACTAAGGCATTTCACTGGACACAGGACGAAGCGTAGCTCTGAGAGCTCTTAGGAGCCGGTACAGGAGGTATCCTGAGGGTCAGCGTTTGTCTTTGGGGGAGATCACTGTTCTGCTTTGATGCATCAAACGTGTGAGACTGTGTCCTCATGACTAAGATGGCCTAAACATTCTCAGCTCACCACATTGTCCACAGGCTTCCTCCCGGGCACAGACCCCTCACCTCCCGCTTCTGAAAGCATCCACTTGGAAGAGCTTGCCGTGGTCAGTCCCTGCTCAGCCTTTGAGATGTAAATCTTCATCCAGCCTCACCACCCATTCACAACCGAGCGATCGCTTTCCCAAGGAGCTGTCCCTGTGAAATGCAATCATCCAGGGCAGTACAGCCTCATGAGGCATGACCCGGTCTCTCAGTGACAGGCGGAAAGAACTGCCTCAGGCCACACATAAAATACATGAATACTAACAATAGTGGATGTGCTAAAAAAAAAAGGTGGCAAAAAGAAATCTCATGTTTTAAGAAAGTTTGTGGATTTGTGTTGGAGCGTGTTCAAAGCCGGACCACATGCAGCCGCGTGGGCTGCAGTTACGGGGCTGCAGTTGGACAAGCTTTGGGCTAAGAAGCTACTTAACAAGAGTGACAATTAGCAAACCTGGAGTCCCCATCACCTCATCCAGTCCCTCCTCACGCCTTCCGGCACTTTTCCGCCCTCTGGCCCCGGTGCTGAGGACTCTGTATAGAAACTCTGGGGTGGTGAAAACACTTTATTTCGCTCGGATCTATACCGTAGATTAGTCTTCTACTTTCGTAATGAGAGGCGGTTTGCAGAAGGCAGCTCGACACCGCTGTTGACGTCTGGACAGCCCTCGGCTCTCACGCGTCTTCTCTACGCCCTCTTAGCTGCAGTCGGGGTCCCAGCCTCTGGCTGACACATCGGGGCACACTCCAGTTCTGAATTCCCTGACGTTCATTTCCCTTAGGAACTGTGACTGGCAGCCTTTTCAGTCATGCTGGGGCTTAGAAAAATGGCAGCTAGGGGGTGAGAGGGACAGAGAGGAGCCTTCTCCAGTTTGTTCCATAGTACGGTTCTCTGGCTTTGCTAAATAGATTCAGGTGGCCTCCCATTTGAACTTTGAAGGTCATAACGCTGAACCCTGGGCACTAGCAGGAATGCTGTCTGGCTCTGATTGTGTTGGTTTTAACCCCCTCCCCGGCTGCTCGCTGCCCGGCCGACCCATGAATAAGTGAGGATGGAAGCCCTTTGCTTCTCTGCTTTGCACAATAATCCCCTCAATCCCCGAGAGCACGAATACAGAAGTAGCGATGAGGGGCTGGCAGCTGGGGGTCATCAGAGGACAGTCTCCTCTCTTTCTTTTTTTTTTTTTATATCTTTTTATATTTTATAGAGAGTAATTGTTTTATCTTCAGTGCATATTTATTTCTATTTTACTCTTGACAGATAGAGAGAGAGACAGAGACAGAGACAGCTAGAGAACCGAACTGTGGGAACTCCCCAGTTCAGCATGTGGGTCCTGCCTGGGCCGGAGCCGGGATTCAATCCTCGGTCCTCGTGGCCTCAAAGCGAGTGCTCAACCCGCTGAGCCGTCCCGGCTTTCCCCTCCTCTCTTTCTTTAGCAGATACTCGTCAACATTCACAGGCCCTAAGCATCACATGAAGGGGGAACAGCAAGTAAAATGAGCCCCGGGGAATTCACAAGCCAGTGAGCCGGGCAGAAAGGCCGTCACTAATGACATCAGAGTAAGTGAAGGACGATGACATAGTACAGAGACAAAGGAAGCAAACCCAAAGCATTCGGGACCAGTTGGGGGCCTTGTTCAGGGAAGCGGTCATGACAGGTGACAATGGTCTTGAGGACATGGGGAGTGTTGACCTGTCAGACATGGGAACGCCTGGGGAAGAGGATTCTGGGCAGAAGGGACAGTGCGGACACGCAGGCACAGTGCAGTGTGACAAGGACGGCCCAGGAGTCCCGCATCCCTACCCTGTGCCCGCATGCCCCACCATATGCCAACGTGGGGCCCTGCACGAGGGACCCCTCCCCAGAGAGCACCCCAACTGCAAGGGCTTCTTAGCCCACCTGCACAGTCAGACATTTGTGTTTCCGAGCGTGCAATTCCATAACACACCACCTGTACCCACATATCCCACGTCGTGCTCACCACCCGAGGTCACATCTCTGTCTGCGATCATTTGATGACCCCCTTTAACCTTTGCTACCGTCCCCAACACCCTCCCACTCTGATAACCACCATCCTGCTGTCTGTCTGTGAGTCTGTCTTGTACGTTTGTGGCTTTCTGTTCCATAGCCCACCTATGTGTGAAATCACATGGTTCTGGCAAGACAGATGCTTCTAAAAAGTAGCAGCAGCCATGAGGTGAGTGTCCAAACGGGGGCTCATGTCCACGCGAGAGGACGCACTTAACTGTAACCGAGACCATCAGGGAGGTTTCCAGAGGGTTGGGGATGAGCATGGAGATAAAAGAGGGAGCTCCCCAGGGCGAGGAGCAGAATGGCATTCCAGGGAAGTTAATCCCACCTGACCCCTCACCCTCCTGCAACCCATGTGCAATTGGATGGGGCTGGACACCTGTGTCCTCTTTGATACAACCTCTCCATCTCGCGGATTCCTGTTTTCCTAAGCTGTGTCCACGCTGTTGCACAAGACAGCAGCTTGTTTCCTTGGACGGCTGAGTAGTGTCCACCGTATGAAGGAACATGACCACGTTTTGTATCCATTTTCCGAAGGATGGATTTGTTCTGGTTTTTGGACGCTAGGAGCAGAGTTGCTAAAACACTCTTACACGAGTACTTTATAGACACACATTCTCTTGAAGGCATAGGCGTTGAATTGCCGGCTTATCCTGTCCAGTTAGAAGAAACCGCCAGGCACGTCTAGACGGTTGTCGCACCGTATCTGCTCACCAGTCATGTTTGAGAGTTTCCACCTCCACACCTTTGCCAGCCTTTGACTCCAACAGTCCAGTTATTGTGTGTTAATTTGTACTTTCCTGAAGGCTAATGAATCCGAGTGAGTTCCACGTGCTCACTTCTTCTTTGAGGAAGTGTTTATGTGACGTGGTGTTTATGAAGAAGCACCTTGGCCATTCCATGCCTGTTGGGTTTGAACGCTCTGTGCTGTAGCCCAGTAGTTCCCAAATGTCAGCGGGCGGCAAAATCCCCGGGAAGCTTGTTAAAACGCAGAGTGCTGTGATCCGGCCCCAGAGCTTCTGACTCAGTGAGCCTGGGGTAGAGCCTGAAAATCTGTTTTCTTTCCCCGAGACTTTCCACATGACACCGCACTGCTGGTCCCAGGATCACCCTCGGTGAACCACGGCTTTCACCAAACCAGCTTTCAACGGACCCTGAGTCCTTTCCCTCTGGTGTGTTCCATTATCTGTTGGCCATGCTGTCTAAACTTCTGTTTCTTATGCATAGTCTTCTTCATTCTTTCAGAACCAGCCCGAATGTCACAACCTTTGTGGAGTCCATCCAGTGTCATATGCTTTGTCATCTCACTTCACGTGATGAGTGCACATGTCACACTGTTTTGTTCTGATGGCAGTATTCGCTTTGCTACCCAGTGAAAGCTTTATAAAATCATCAACCACCATGCCTTGTTCTTCGAAACTTTAGTAACTAATGGTATCAGGCACATCACTGAACTTCCACTGTTTTATTTAAGTTTTTGGTTGTTTTGATGAATGTGTGGATGGATGACTATAGAAAAAACGATCTACAGAGGATGCCAAAGAACACAGACACATTTTAAGAAAGGAAAAGACTGTATTTCAATTGTAGTACTCAATATATACCGATAACAAAAGATGAACACAAGTCACGTTTGACGTCTGCCATGACAAGAGGTGTTCAAAGTTGTGACCATCAGCTTTCAGACACTTCTGATGACGGCGAACTACTGCTTGAGCCACGTTGACCATAGTGTCCACTTGTATCGCCGCACGTGTGGTTTCCATTGACCACGCATCTCAAACTTATCACAAATACCTGCAGGTGTTAGGCATGTTGGAGGTTCTGTTGCACACTCACACCTCCATTGTTGTTATACTTCCACAACGTTCTCGAATCTCAAACACCCCTTCAAAATGGTCTTGTGCTCCTCGAATGATAACCGTGCTTCTGCCGTTTTCTTTGTCCTGTCTGTCGCATGGTGACACGAGCATTTATTTGATGAACGCCATCTTTTGAGCAAACAACATACTACACATTGCTCCCATAATTCAAATCAACTTTGAAAAGTAATACATAGATAACATCTCTTAAAATGTGTATTCATCTTTCTGGCACCCCCGGTATATGGCTTCTTATATGCCTGGAGTCTTTAAAACCACAACTGACCATCTGTTACTAAATTGGCAGCCAGACCACATGAGCCAGCGAGCCAATCTACAGCAAAAACTAAAATAAAAGCCATATATTCTCACAGGCGAACGTTATCTTTTTAAAAAAATATCATAAGCAGGAAACTCGAAAGGGAATTCTTTTAGACTGAATAAGCCAGCAATCATACAATCACAGAAAAATTGAACAAGATGAAAGCGAAGCATAATTCTTTTCAGAATATTGCATTTGTTTCCTGAAGGCTTTCTTATCAAATAAGAAGAGCTTCTTAACAAAATTAAATCTCTACAGACTTTAAAGACACGGAATTCCATGTGAAGATTCTGCTGCTGGGAACATAAGCTTTTATGGAAAGGTTCACTTGCAAAACGAGATAACGGTAATTGCAGCAATGCTAACAATGGCAGTAATTTTCTTGCTCACTCTGTGTGGACATTGTTCTGTGCGGTTCCCAGATCATCTCATTTAGTCTTTCCCGCATCGCTGGGAGGTGGGCATTTCTATTCCAGTGTCACCGGTGACAACCAGAGGCTGAAAGAAGTGACATCGTTTGTTCAAGGCCAGTGTTCAAACCCATTTCTGTGGAGGGCCGACAGAAGCATCACAGGAAGTTCAAGTTGAATTTCAGATAAATAACAGATAATATACATTTTTTTTTTTGTCACAGGTATGTCCCATGTAATAGTTGGGGTCTGATTATATTAGAAAACTATTCATTGTTGATCCAAAATTCAGATTTAACTGGGTGTCCTGTATGCTGATTTGCCAAGTCTGGAAACCCTGCTTCAATCTCACTCTAGAGAACTCTGCCTCAGGCCGCGGGGTTGTCTGGCCTCCTGATTCTCTCTGATGCCCAGGAAATGCCCCACTGACTGACGTGCACTGCATGGCATAAACTTCAGACCCGCGGCGGAACGTCTGGGCCCTTCATGATGCGGACGGCACATGCGGTGCAGCAAGTGCCAAAGCCGCGAGGCCGGAGCGGAGCCGCGTGCCTGGAGGCCCGTGTGGCCGCTGCTGGGCAAGTGGGAGAGAACAGGGAGCCAGGTCAGAGCGGGAGCCGCGTCCTTCTGCCGTGAGGGAGGCTGGCAGCTGCTGGAGGGTTTAGACGGAGGGGCGTGACCTGGCTTTGCTTCGGCAGGACCACACCGTCTGCGTTTGGACATCAATGTGCAGAGGGGCCGGGGCAGGAGCCAGGTTCCCATGGTGGCTCAGGTGGCAGCTGCTCTTCCTCAGGGCAGAGTCCATGGGCTCAGGCTTCACGCCATGTCAATCTGGGTTCTGGAGGGCACTCCAGGAGACTGGCGTATTTGCCAGCCTTCACATGGACCCTGAAGGGACCCCGTCTTGGGGGGCACCGCGTGGGCGCTGCATCGCTGGTTGCAGAAGAGGCAGCCCTTATGCAGAGAGCGATGTCCTTGCATAGGAGGGGAGGCAAGGTGGCCTCCTTCATGGGACAGCAGGTGGCAGGCGGCAGAAAACCATGTACCCGGACATGCCCCCTGGCACAGCCAATACCCTTCCTGGGACCCCCAGAGCCTGGGGGTGGGGGTGGCAAGGTACGGCCACTCTGCGGCATTTCCTGTGAAGCTGGGAGTGTTTTCCGAGTCGCGTCACCTGCCTTGTGACCTCACTGGCATGGATGCAGCAGTGCTAAGATGTGAACTAAATGCTGCCCAGTGCCGGCCACGTGCCTCTGAGCTAAGGTGACCAGACGTCCCGCTTTGGGCGGGACAGTCCCGACTTTTAACAATGTGTCCTGTGTCCCGCAGCGTTTTAAAAAAGTCCCGATTTTTGGAAAGAATGCACGACAAGCTAGGGAACGGCGGGAGATAGACCCAATTTTTAATCAAGAACCCCCTCTCTCCCGGTCAATGGTGTCCCGCTTTACTGATGTTAAAATCTGGTCACCTTACTTTGAGCCCAATCTCATTGCCTCTCACAGTGATCTGCGGCCACGTGTCATGATCAGCCCCGTGTCCCGCCACCGAGTTCTCTCTCACGACTCACACTCAACACCACCTCGACTTCCAGCCACGTTCTTGGGGGTCACGAGTCCACGTGTGACAAACAGCCCTGTGGGGCCTGAAGCAAGGGAGTGGTGTTGTGACGCGTGTACGTGGCTCATAGAGACGCTGCCCTCTCGTGGGAAGCGTGGACTGCAGGGGCTGACACGCAGGCCGGGCTAGCTCTGGGCTGTGGTGGCGGGTGGAATGAACGGGGAGGGTGCAGAGAAGCGGAGGTAATGCAGGCCTTTCGGTTTTGACAGCCGTGTGTGTGACAGATGCCGTGTTTCCCAGAGTGAGCGTGATGGGGAAGGAAAAAATATCAAGACTGTTTGGGCACGTTCCGTTTCAGTTGTTCGTGGGAGATTTACGGGGAGAGGGGTGTTTAAATACTCGGGTCCAGGACTCGAGGAAGAGATCAGAAATGGAAACGTAGAGTCAGGGATCTGGGGCCTATCGGCAACACTTGGGGCTTTGGGATTTGAGGGGGTCGCCTCGGGAAAGCGGCTGTGATAGAAAGAGGAGGTGGCGCATGGCAAAGCCCGGGCGGCTGCCATACTGAAAACCGAGTGTGGAGCGGGCGTGTCTAGCAGAGGAAGGACCAGCAGCTGTCAGCCAAATTCCGCGGAGAAGTGAAGGCAAAGGACAGGCCAGGAAGCCCGGGAACTGGCCCATGGAGGCCTGCAGGGACGTGGTGTGGTGACAGCTGAATGTGCTCGGAAGGGGCTGAGGAAACTGAAGCTGTGGGATCAGAGTCCTGCCTGAGGAGGCGCTTAGGAACCCAGTCTTCCTGTCAGGCTAGTCTCTGCTCCACAGCAGCCAACGATCTAAACCACTTACACACAGGGACTGACGTCCTGCAGACTTCTCTCGACGTATGGGCGGTGGCAGGCTGTGAAAGGCTCGTCTTAGGAGGTTTAAATGACGCTCCCAGGCACCTTAAACAGGGCTGGAGTGTTAAAAATCAGTATGGAGCTCCACGCATAAAACGGTGGGTAGGTGGTTACCATGACAACAACAACTGCTGAGTAAACACAGGTGTCACAACACATTGGGCTGTGGTATGACCTGGGATCAGTCAAGTTTACTATGATTATCCTAGAGATACTGGAGAGTTGGCAACACACATACACACACACACACACACACGCACACGCGCGCGCACACACACACACACACACACACACACGCACACACACACTCATTGTCTCATCATTCTTATTCGCCAGTCCCTCTAGACAGAATATTTAGTTTCATGGCTGAGCAGATAGGAGAAATAGCATCCTCATCAGCACACATGTTCCAGGTCCCCAGTGAGGTGACACCGGGAAGCCCATCTGGAAACGAGCACTATGACTACACCAGCGGGGAGAGCATACGTGGCATGTGAGGTCACAGCACAGTCCCCAGTCATCAAAGCCGCTCACCCAGAAGCACACGCAGAGGCGACCTACCCATTCACCAAAGGCTCCCCTCCGTGAGCAGCGCGTAGGCGGGACCGTGGGCCAGGCTACGGGTCTAGACAGGTGTCTCTATTTGCGAATCACACTATTAGGTAAGAGGGGGCACTGGGGACCTTCCTGTAAATGGTCGTCGCTACCCGGACATTAAATCCATGCACTGCTCACGTACAATTGTGCAAATGCAAGATTCCTTTCATGATGGGGGCATTTGAGAAAAGTCACCTTTCATTCGGGACTTTAAATATACCGACTCTCATATGTA
This sequence comes from Craseonycteris thonglongyai, assembly GCA_004027555.1. NCBI lineage: Eukaryota > Metazoa > Chordata > Mammalia > Chiroptera > Craseonycteridae > Craseonycteris > Craseonycteris thonglongyai. The sequence goes on along the minus strand of PVKE010001160.1, from coordinate 97,167 downwards.
ATACTTCCGTTCATTCCGTTACTCCCTTATATCTTAAATTAGCAAAAAAAAAAAAAATAAAATAAAATAAATAAAAAAGTATCGAGCACTTATTAGGTGCAAAGCACTGAACTAATGTTGCCTCGAATGTACGCAAAGAAGGAAGCAAAGAGCCCTCCAGGGTTAGTCTTTCTTCTAGAGCGAATGGGCGGTGGACATGCCGGTGCTGTTCCCGAAGGGTGTGGCCCCGGAACGCGTAGGTCCTACCAGCTCCCGGGCCCCGTCGTCCTCGAAGTCCTCCTCTACGCCGTCTGTCAGCTCCTCGCCGTCGGCGTCTGGACCCCCCTCGGCGGGCTCGTCCGTGGAGGGGTCTGCGTTCTCGGACACGCACTCTTCCTGGGCCAGCTCTCTACGCTCTTCCAACCGCTTCTTCTGAGCTTCTGGGGGGAGAAAGCAAATGACTACTACCTTGGGCTGCTCACCAACCACGTGGACCAAGCACGACACACGGTCTATGGCAGGGCCCGTCTGTGGACTGTTCAGAGTGTGAGGGAGATGAGGGTGAAATCCCTCAGCCACGCTCACCGTGTACCTCCATCCCTGTGCGGTTACGTACAAGCATGTGGATTTTACAGCACAAGCAGAGAGACGAGGGAGTCCAAGAAGTAGAGGTTTCCATAAACAGATGGATCTTCGTGGCTATCTACGAGTATAGTCCTTTCTAATAAGGACGTTCTCTTTAAGGAGAAAATACGGCCAAAAATTAAAAAAAACAAAACAAAAGGGAGGGAGCAAACATTAGGTAAAACACAGAACTTGTTCACTCAAAGGAGGATGAAGCAAGCTCATCGGCAAGTTCCACCCGAAGTGAAGAGGACAAACACTCGCTGAGGACAAACGCCCAAAGGCAGACAGAGGTGCATCTACAGAAATGATCCTTCGAGAGTTTAGCGCTAATTCTGTGGGCACACGTGCCCACGGCCGTGGTTAAGGATGCATTTCTGGTATTCGATGGTGGACTGGGTTCGACGCCGGGCTTCCTCCTTTGTGAGCTTGGTGATGATGTGCAAAGTGAAATGAGAGCCTCCCCATGAGCCCCAGTTTTCTCCTCCACACAGTTAGGGTCACTCCTGCGTAACCTTCAGGGGTTGGCAGCAGCTGATCAAAATTGTCTAGTAAAGTGATTTGCAAGTAATAAGTGCTCAACCAACGAAGCGTAGGAAGTCCTATAGGACTATAAGGCGGTTACTGTAAAACTTAACCAAGATTTCGATTTTTTTCTAAATCTAGAACCATCCAAGTTGAATAGAAAACAGGGAGTTTTAAAAAAAGACTTAATCTGAAGGTGACCCGAGTATCTGAGTTAAAAGGAAGGCAAATTCGGTAAAAGCCACAGACCCCTACCACCCTGAACGTAGCTGTGACAGTATATTAGGCTAAATGACGGACGTCAGACAAAGAAAGACGAGTACTATACGATCTCACTTATATATGGAATCTAAGAAAACCAAACTTGTAAAAACGGTGGTGTCCAGGGGACGGGTAAGGGTGGAGGAAATAGGACAGATGTTGAAAGGTATGAACTTGCACGAGTAGTACATACGCCCTAGAGGTCTAATACACATACAGCGAACACAGACAAGAGTGCGCTACACCAATCACTAGAAAGAAAGGATCACTGTGCAACGTGATAGAGGTGCTACCTAACTCTACAATGGAAACTGTATTACCATGTGTAGATGTATCCAATTAACACACTGTACACATCTTAGCTTCACACAACGTTAATATGTTAACCATATTTCCATAACAAACAAGCAAGCGGAACCCCCAAACAAACAGACCAAACTGCTAGGTTCTATTCATCTCGTCTTCCTTCCACAGGTCTTTGCCGTCTACGATTCTAGACTGTGAACCTCGGCTGGGCGACCTCCACGCCGATGAGCTGCACCCACGGACCAGAAGCTGTGACAGGTAGACCAGCCAGGCTCTGGGAAGTCTGAAACGCTCTGCTGTGGGTCACCCCTCACGCCCTCTCTTATGGCCTCTACCAGTACTGTAAGTGCATTTTCTGTTCCTTGTGATTTTCTTAATAACGTTTCCTTTTCTCCGGCTTGCTTTTTTGTAAGCATACAGCGTATCACACATAGAACATAAACAACTTGTGCGACTCGGTTGTTTCTGTTATTGATCACTTCCGGTCAAAAGGCGGCTATTATTGTTAAGTTTCTGGTCAAAAGTTAACTGTGGACTTTTGATTGTGTGTGTGTGAGGTGTCAGTCCTTACGTTAAAGACTGTCCCACTTCTTACAACTTTTGCTAAAACCAAACTTTCTTGATTTTAGGTCACCGTGCCTGTGGCTTTGTCATAACCCATCAATAGACTCGTGCTTAAAACGGCTGTTCTACTGGAAACCCGTCTGGTCAGGCACGTTGCCTTCTCTTCCAATGATGACAGAAATACTTTGTTCTCCGAGAACTGTCACGTTTTAATGTTGGAAGTCATATCGTCTTTCTTGCCTCTGGAAAATTCTCAGGCATGGGCGGCAGAGTGGGTTTTCAGAGAATCTGGGTGGGACCAGATCTTCACGATGACCTGTCTTCATTCGAGTTCACGTGAGAACGTGTGTCGATTATGTCGGGGTCTCCAGCTGGCTTCCCCGAAGGTTCTCGCTGAATGTGTCCCCGCCCTCTAATCAGCCCAAGCCTGGATCCAACGCTGCCTTACAGTTAGTTCCGCGGCTGTCTTCCCTTTTCTTGTTAAAGTTTCCTTGAAGCTCGTGCTATTGCCTTCACAAGTCACTGTCACACTCGGAGGGGGTCCCACAGATTCTGATTTTTCGTGAAGTGAAACACACAAGGCAATTTTCAAGGAATATTTTGATGTGCTCCGTATCCCTTACTGAATACCTCATGCAGAGACGAGACACTATAAGGCTGGAGAGAGGATACAGGACTTGAGATCCACACTTTTGCTAATTACTATTAATTGTAATATTCTTCTTTGAAAGAGGAACATTAAAAAAACTCTTTCTGAGAGTAGCTGTGTGCTCAAATGAAGAAAAAGAGGCCCATGTTTCTTGGGTTATAAAGGCCACCTGCACATGTGATCATAGAAAGGTCAGAATAGTTCTTGAGTTGAATCTATATTGATTACTTGTCCAGATAAACTGTCTATGTCAGAATCACTCATCGCTATTAATCATTAAGAACTGTAGGGTCCAAAGACAATTTTGGCTTTGACGTGGCCTCTTAATTGTTTAAGCAGACATTTTACTTTAAGCTACTCTCTGTTTTTTGTATTACTATACAACCTATGTGTGATTCCTCCGATGGCCTAGTTCAAAAGCAGTAGTGTTTTAATAAATTCATTGCAAAAAATACTTTATCACCTATTTTGATCCAGTGATCAATGGTGCTGAAAGTGAAAGAAACAAAGCAACCTGTTCTGTTGTTATGAATAATGACCTAATTTTACTTCTACTAGAAACGAGAGACGTTTTAGCTTATTCTGAACTTTGTAACAGTCTCTTCATGTGCATAATTCTTTTCCTACCATCACTTTTACTTTTCATTGTGTGTGTGTTGTATTGTGTGTGTGTGTGTGTGTGAGCATGCACGCACACACACATGTAAGTCTGTGTTAACTAAAGCCTCTTTGGGGCATGAACACGTCTAGTTATCTTTCTAGCCCCGGAGGCTAAGTCAGAGTCTTCCACGCAAATTAAATACAAACGTGTTCATGAGTTGCCGTGGAACCGAAACATGAAAATACCTGTCAAAGGGACAGCTGCATTTGGCGTCGTGGTAGCCAAGCCCTGAACCCAAGAGGAGCTAGAAGAACGCTCCCACCACATTCTACACCACGGCCTTACCCACCACGTCCGAGTCGCACGTGGGCTCTGAGAGTTCCCTAGAAGGAACCTGTCACATGCATGATGACAGGCTCCAGGAGAAGAATAAAGCATGGAGTCTCCACGCGTTTAGGGGAGCGGGGCTGTCCTGGAACCCCCACATCACTTGGACTCTCTGTTGTTGTAGGTCAGGGGTGAAGAGTGACCACAGATTTCTTTTGAAAGCCGGGTGAGCTAGTTTTAGGTTTTTCTTTTAAAGAGCACCTTAGGAGCCAAAACAGCCAGTGGCTTGTGCTTCAAAGAGCTCTCTCATATGATGCAAGTTCTGGATTTCAGTGGAGGCAAAGGTGTGTGATGGCTGCATATTGGCGAGTGTTTACAGAATGTTGACCGCGTGGTGACAGTCTCTGATTTTAGGCCCGGAAGCTTCCCTCATGGTAGGCTTGTCTCTGCTTTCACAGGTGGAGAAACTGCACAACACAGCCACCCAGCAAGGTGTCCACGGTCACTCAGGAAGGGCAAGAGCTGGGGTTCCCATGGAAGGTGTTCTGACCCCATAGCCTGGGCTGAGCTTGACGCACTGCCCTGTGTGGGCTCTTCCATAACCAGAGCACTCTAAGTCCCAGGAGGAAGGAGTTTGTTTAGTGAGGGGACATCCTGGAGCTGAACAATGGCTGCCAAAGGCAAAGAAGCTGGTGACAGGTGGGTACCCTGTGCGGTGGGACCCGCCTCAGGCTCGAAGAGCCAGGACTGGTAAGAATGTGACCTGAGAGGAAGCCGGGATGGCTCAGCGGATTGAGTGCTTGCTTTGCAGCCCTGGGGACCGAGGATTGAATCCTGGCCCTGGCCCGTGTGGACCCACATGCTGAACTGGGGTGTGGCCCCCAGTTCGGTTCTCACCGGGGCCCATGTGGGAGGCCCCCTGGCCCAGTTCCTGCCCTGTGCCCACCTGTGGAGTGAAACTATGTAAAAAACTAATGACACACAGCTATGGAGACTGCTCTGGGCCCTCCCCCTTCTCTCTGTCTGTCTCTCTCTCTCTGCCAAAAAACAATAAAAAATAAATCTTAAAAAAGAAAAAAAGAGTGTGACCTGAGATATCAATGCTCACCTTCGACTAGTTTTCCCGCACATCTCGTTTCTACTTCAGAAAACAAGTCCGAATGGTTGGAATCTGTGTTCAGAGCGTCTTTATTAGATTCATTGAGCTACACGGTGAGTACTGTCACTAGACGTCTGAAAATTGGTAAAGATGGCAGTTATGTTTTTCTTGACATGCTGGCTTAACTGCCAGCTAATTGTCAGCTGAATTGTACGTAGCAGGTGGGAGATGTGGCTATGAAAGCCGGCTCATACCCCGGAAGCGTGGCTTTTGCATACCAGGATGGACGGTATTTTTAAAAAAATTCTACATGACAACACTTGTATGTAATGTGAATTTAACTCCATGACCCCAGGAAATGCCATTTAGAAAGACATGACTCACTGAGGTTGGTATTGCTGACAATGACAACGACATAGACGCGTATCAGGAAAGAGCATAGATGAAGATATCCCTAAAGTTACCTAAATACATCCTTAGAGAAAATGACGTCCCACCAAGTGCCCTGGATGGCTGAGGTCACCACACATTTAATGTAAATCAATTTAAAGAATGACTGAGCTGCCGTGTTTATGCAGATCTCACGGTAATTCTCAGGGAGAGCGACTTCCCCATTTCATGAACTGTGTAAAGCCCTGTCCGCGTTGCGCGCAGCTAGTAGATTCTGGGAGTCGATCCCTTGTTGGATGGGAGCCTGGTTTCTGGGTGAGTCCTAAGCCTGGGGCCGTCGATGTGTTCGTGGGAGGACGAATTAGGGAGGGAACAGGGAGCAGTGAGTCAGGACGCTGGGGAACGAGGACGTCCTAAGCGATCAGTGGGGATGGTTGTACCCCTCGGTAAAATTTCGAAGTCCCTGAACTGTGCTCCTGAAAGGGTTCCATTTTATGTTACGTAAAATATACCTCAATAAAGCTGTTAAAAAAACATAAGGTGAGTGGACCAGAGCAGGTGAGAGGTGACAAGGGTCTGAGTGTTGGCTGTCGTGTCGGGAAGACACAGCTGCACAGAGGAGACGGGCCGAAGGATACCGATGGGGAGAGTTCCGCAGCCCCGGCGATGGAAGGAGTAGAAGATGGTGTTCAGGTTGGCGATCTGATTGGCAGGATTTAGGCGACAGCGATGTGACAGAGGAGCCAGGACACAGAGACAAGACCGTATTTAGAGGAGAAGATGCGGAGAAAGAGTTCCATCGTGAGAGACCGCGGTGGAGCTGCTACCAAGGAAGGGCTTTGATGGTCTCCTCAGCTTGACCCAACTTGAGGAAGGCTTCCTCCCGACTACACCCTGGCCTTCCGTGTTCTCAGAGCACCTTTGGGACGTGACTGTTTCACAATCCAGACCTGTCGTTCTCAAGGTCCGGAAGCCACCCCCTGGAAACGCAATCATCGGGACAGGGCAGGCCCTGGTCTCCGGTGTTGGTGGCAGTGGGAGGGGCAGCTGGCATGACCACCGTGTGACACCAAGTCTTTCATTTCGCTTTTCTCTGCTTTCACCCCTTTGGGTCATTGAACATCACTGTGTAAACCACATATGCACTGTGCTATTCTTCCTGGGTGGCAAGGCCTACGTGGTTCTTATCAAAGAATCATCCTGGATGGGGCACAATTCTAGGCTACATGGATGTGCGGGGTGGTCTGACACCCCCAAGTCTGGTTGTTTGAAGCCGTCAATGGAAGACAGTGGGATTCGCGCCAGTCATAATTTAAAAGACGGGGTATGTTTGGGTCTATAATCTGTTCCTCTCATTATAGGGAGGGACTGGGGCCCCAGAGACGTCAGCGGCTGGCTGGGTGGAGCCCAGGACATAGCGTGTGATGGTGGGAGGGTTAGAAAGGAGGAGAAGCTTCCGGTCTCCAAGGAAGAGACCAGATACCGCACACAACTATCTACTAGAAGCAGTCTACAGTACAGAGCATCCAACGATGCGACCGCCCTCCATGACAACGACTTCTGATGGCTTACAACCTCTCTTCCAACGAGAAGGAAAAAGCAGGGGATGCAATGAGGGGAACTCAGGACAAGAGGCGGGTGGGTAGCTTCCCCAGCCTCTGGTTTGATCCCATTTCATTCCTGTCACTACTTCCCTTACCAAACGACAATGAGTAAAATGGGAAGGAAACGAATACAAGAGCGGTGACCAAGTGTCCATCATTGCTACCAGATAATTAGCTGGCCACCAAGTCAGTATTACAATGAGTGCCCCCGTGGATGCGATGGAGAGACCGAGTGTTTTTGAGCATTTATATTTCCATCGCGCAGTGCCGGCTCTTCCCACACAACCGCGACTCCTTTTCTTAAAGAGAATATAGAAAGTGATCACCTTAGCCCTATGTGCATGAATACGGGTCAGGAGACAATTGCTACGAGGGTGAAATGACAGATTAAATAATTCCATTTTCTTCCTAGCATGGGAACCTAAGAAGGATTTAATATCAAAGGACTAAGTCTATCATGAAAAATAACAACAAAACTGTCTCAGGACTGGCAGGGTCTGTGCACGTCCAAAAAGCCGAGGGGCAGCTTTCACGAGAAGGAAAAGCAGGCTTTGAACTCCGGCGTTCCGCTTACAGCCGATCTTCCCAGAAGAGCGGGCAGAAGGCCTTACGCTCCGCAGGAAGCTGGCTGGGAGGCATAATATGGTGGCAGGAGGGTCACGCTTCTCTCTTTGAGATGATTTACATTCAAATGAGTTCTCCAAAAAAGCAGAGTGCAAATTGGTTATCCACGTCCTTGGCTGTGAGGCTTGTTTCACATAATAACGGATTTCACAGAAGTCCCTTAAAGGGAAAATACTGACTCCGGCCACATCCCAGGCTATGTCAGCCCCGGAACCGGAGACGGCCAGCTCATCTAAAACCTCCTCAGGTCTGTACGTCTCCGGTCAGAAGTGCAGCCAGCGTAGCTTTTCTCAGCAGAGAGGATATTTAACAGGGAAACTTGGATTCTGGTTCCTCGACCATTTCTCACCCACGTTCGGGTCGGGTCGAGGGGCGGTGGGGAAGCCGTAAGAACTGCTCATTTGCCAGCACACGTCTGTCCCCAACTCCGCATGGCTGTCCTCACTGGGCCTTCGTCCTGTGTGGGTGACCCTGCCATGGATCGTCACAGGCTGCCTCCTGCACCCCCCAGTGTGTTGGGTCACGGAGGAGAACTCGGAGGCTCGGGCCATGGAGGGCAGGATTTGAACCGGAGTTAATGTTCGTGGCCCGCCAGGCTGCATGAGCCCCTCCTAGCTGGCTTACTGCACCCTTGGGTCCCCCGGGCCTCATCACAGAAGGTGAGCTCCAGTCCTCACCCTGGGACACAGCCAACCGCCGGGCGGTCCCTCCGTGCTGTGGCCAACCAGCCAGCTGTCCTCTGTACGAGCCACCCAGGCGGCCCCATGTCAGTGATGTCTTGGGGCCAGGCCCTGGTGACACGTGAGACCCAGATTGTCAGGGGCAATGAGCTCACGCTCAGGATCCGGGCTGGAGACCCCGGTGATCCCTGACGGGTGGGAAAGACCCGGGGGCCTCACTGAGACTTTGTTTTCTCATCTGGGAGGTTGGATCCTTGGCTTTCAAAAATGACGTCTGTGTCTGAAAGGATCGCTTTTACCAAACAGTCTTCTGCTGAATCCCAGGGGATAGATCCGACGTAGGTAGAGCCACGCAGCTGGGGGCAGAGGCTGCATCGCCATGGGACGAGGAGTTCATCTACTGCCCGGGTCCCTGCTGACCTCACCGTGTCCCCAAGGAGCCGGTGGCATCTGGGGCCTGCAGACCATACCTGTCACACTACATGCTAGCTCAGATCTCAGTCTGTGCTTAGCAACACACTTCTGTGGCCACAGGAAAAGCGCACTGGACCAGGGCCGGGGCTGATCAATCTGAGGAGCGAGGACACTGTGTCATAGAGAAGCATCCGTGATGTGGCCCGGGGGTGACTAGGGATGCGCCTCTGCGTGGGTCCCCACACGGCCGCGGGCCCTTCCACTTACCAGCCTCCGCCTTCTGCTGCTTCTCGATCTTCTCCAGGCGCCCGATCAGTGAGTCGATTTTGGTTTTGATCTGGGTTAGCTCTTTCTTGATGGTCTGCAGCTCATCTGATTTCACTGGAGAGGGGACAAGGGACAGGAAGTCAGAGGTACCATGGCTCCCTCAGAACACACCTCCCGGACACCCCGTTTTCTCAGGACCAGGTCCAAACCACCTGGGGGGCTTCTCAGTCTCATTAGCCCCTCTTTACTTCCCGGGACCCCAGGCCATGTGGCCTCCAGTGACCCCGATGCTCCGTGACGAGCATCTGCTGCTGTATCACTTCACTGAAGGTTACATGGAGGGAGCGAGGAGCCTAGAACCGTGTATAAACCACTAAATGATGCTAAATTCCCTATCGGCAAGTTGGAGCGTAAATCTGCGCGGACTGAGATTGAGGCGGATTAAATCCTGTCAGGTGTGTTCACGCTATACTTCCAGGGCTGTGTGGTAATGTATGTTATTATTTTTTTTTAATATTTATTTCATTGTTTTTGTCAGAGACAGAGAGACAGAGAGACAGAGAGAAGGGGGAGGGCCCAGAGCCGTGTCCATAGTTGTACGTCATCAGTTCTCGACATGGTTTCGTTCCACACAGGTGGGTGGGAACCGGGCTGGGGGCCTCCTGCATGGGGAGCTCACCCCAGTTCAGCATATGGGTCCACACGGGCCGGGGCCAGGACTTGATCCTCGGACCCTGGGGCTGCAAAGCGAGCGCTTAACCTGCTGAGCCATCCCGGCTTCCCATAATGTATATTTTAAGTCCGGGATATATTTGAATCCAGTTCTTTGGTGATGAGTGGAAACCAGGCGATGACTCGTATCCCCTAAGGAAACGCCTTAGATGCTAGAGGACTTGCTCCAACGTGCAGAACTTGGGGTTCTCGTGGGCTCCTCGTGCCTCTCCTTGACCTTGGGGCTGCAGGAAACAGAAGGTTACAAGCGTCCCCATTGAGAATTCCCACAACCCTGGTTCCCATTCCAGGTTTTCACCGGTTACCATGGTTTTAAAGATAAGAAAGCACTACAGAAGGGCCGAACGTAAGGCTGACGACATTTCATTGTTTAGTGACGATGCTAAGAAACAACCACCCACATCCTACTATCAAAGCTGTGGTCATGATAAGGAAAAGGGCAGCCTCATCTCTCCCAAACAATGCTTCCAATGAGATACGCTTCTGAGAAGCTGACCGCACGGTCTCACTTGGACGAAAGCCCTGGAAACATGGTCACGAGCCCACGGTGACAGATTCTGAAGGTGTCCCTAAGGGCCAGCACAGCTGCCCACCCACGTTCATTAGGTGGTGGTGGTGGGGTCTGAGTCTCAGCAGGAGCTATGCTCAAGGCCGGGACACAGCTGTTGACTTCAGCGATGACTCTTCGAGTTTACGATAATCTCAGTGTGGTTGGTCCCAGACACTTTGGGAGAAACTGAGTGTTTCGCTTGGTTCTTTCGTTTTCAGGAAATTTGGGACAGGGAATTAAAAAAACACACAACTAAATGCCATCTGTGTTTGCTTGAATCAGAGCTACGTGTCGACTACGATATATAACAGATGACCCATTATGCACCTGTCTTCACTAATTGCTCAAAGGAAGAACAGATTTTTTCCCACTATAAACACAGGAAAACATGTTTCCACGATAGAGTCAGAGATCTTTCATGGAAAAACAGATTTTTCCTTAGCATGAAAGGTGGTCAGCAAAATAAAAACCGTAAGCGTCGGGGACCCTGTGGAGTGTCCCCAATACAATGAATTGAATGGGAAGCAGAACACAGGTTAGAATAGAGAACCGCTCCCACGCCAATCATTTCAGGCATAAAAGCACCTTGTTGAATGGCAGCTAAACGCGAAAAACATCATCTGTCAGAACCGCTGACGGATTCTGCTTCGAAGAATGATGCTGAGGCCTTCGGATGAAAGCGTGTCATGCAGTTTCACTTAAACCCAGCGAGTTGAACAGAACAGACGCTATCGCCCAACACCAGCCTTCGGTGTAGGAGACACGGGGCCTTGGCTGGAAAGGAACGGAATTGATTTCTCTGTCATGGGAGTCTGGCCTCTTCTGTGAATTCATCCCTCAGTCCCCGGACCAGGCCTGCCTCACCTGTGGTCTGTCGCAGGGCATCCTGCTAGACACACCTGCTCGGGTGGGTTTTCCTGGCACGTCACGAGAGAGAAGAGGTGATCGGGCGCTGGGGGAGCTCAGGGCTGGTTCGTCTGGGCATCTCTGGCGTTGGCATGAGCCACTTCTCCTCTGACTGGCTGACCAGCTCCTGTGACCGTGTGGTCCCGGGCTCTGAGCTCTGTCCCTTCCTCAAAGGTGGTGTCAGCACATTGAAGAAGAGAGCCGGACTCAGCTGGGTATGTCCTGGAAACGTTCTATCTTCTCGTCACAAACCAGCTCCGTGAAAAGTTATGCAGATCCCCGATCGGGAAGATGTGCCGATCTCTGATCATAAGGCATTTTAAACAGAAGGACAGTTGTCCGAAGCAAGACCCCATCGCGGGCTCTCCAAGCAGACTCTGAGTGGACGAGGGCATCCAAGTCCTCAGTTTCTCTTCCTTCGCCCTCTGTCTTCCCCTCTCTGCGTTCTATTAAGTGCCCTAAACACAGGAAGAAATTAGGAAATGCCAGAACAGTTGTAGATACGTGGTCCCTGCCTGCCAGCTTCAACCCGGCCAACACATTTTATTGAAGCTGTGTGCGCGCAGGATGTGGAGACAGATAAGCCAACAGGAAACAGGAAAACAAAAACACCCAGCACGAAAACATGCCTTTTCTTAATCATCAGAAGCTGATGATGAAAGAATGAGAAAAGAACACATGCCTTGGCAACTGCTCTTTTGCATATTTTCCCCCGAGTCCACCTCAGTTCTTCAAAGTCTGTTCTCATCTGTGAGCACACACTGCATGGAGTATAACGTCTTTATTTTATAAAGTGTATTAGAGAGCGAGAGAGCTAGTATTTTATGTATATGATAGAGGACAGGTTTGCCGCAGTAGCTGAGTATACACACGTAACAGGAGTTTTAGGCGACACTATTTTTAAAGAACAACGTGTCTTTGACCCCTTTCCTCTATAACTCTACACTAAAAAAAAAAAGCTGAAAAAGAATTATAGGCAAAAGAAAATATAGGGAAGCAGGGATGACTCAGTGGGTTAAGTGTTCTCTTTGCAGCCCCTGGGATGGAGGATCGAATCACTCATGTGGACACATATGCTGAACTGGGGTGCGCTTCCCATGCGGGAGGCCCCCAGTTCTGTTCTTGTCCCCTGGTTCGACCGCGGGCTCGAGGGCGTGTGCCTCCTCTGCCCAGTTCCTGCCCTGCGCAGCCCCCGCCCACCTGTGTGGAACGAAACCATGTTGAAAACTGACGACGTACAACCATGGAGACTGTTCTGGGCCCTCCCCCTTCTCTCTGTCTCTCTTTGTCTCTGTCTCTCTCTGTCGCTGTCAAAAACAAAACAAAACAAAACAAAACAATAAAATAAATCTGAAAAAAAAAGATAGAAAAAACATACTGTCCTAATAAAAATCCACGGTTGTCCAGTTGACTACAATAATCCATTTTTCTACGAGTGGTTCTAAGGCTTGAATGCAGAGTTATTCTTCAAGACCAGCAAGATGATACGTGAGAAGAAAACACCCGAACAAGTTCCTAGGATAAATTACCTTAGCTTGCTTTTACACACGAGGAGAATGAGGAGTCAGGCTACAGCCTACAGATAATGTCAGATATTTTTTCCTCTACTGTCACTGTAGTATTTAGTTAGGAAAAAAAAAGAAGCTGTCATAAATCGTTTCAGACCTGCTCTCTCTCTAAACAGTTCATCGATTTGGTGATAAATGCTATCACGTTCTGATACAGTCAACAACACCGTGTCTGTGTCTTGTGTTGCGACATGAGATATAATCCAAAGAGGAAATGAGACCCACAGGATGAAACCCGCTGCCTATACTGGAAACCGTGTGCCTCTCTGAAATATGTGGTGAAAAATATTCCTGTGTATTTTCATCATCGGCAGGTCAAGTCTATTCAGGGACAAGTAAAGGATCGCCAGCTAACCGTCTCCATCAGGGATCTGTCACAGAGGGCCAGTGAGCCCTGCGGGGACATCAGGCAGGATCTGGAGGCATTTCTGACTGTTGTGATTCACAGAGGGTGGCATTCCGGCATCCGCGGCTGCTGAGTGTCCTACAATGTACCGGTGAGTCCCCAACACCACCCCAAAGAACCACCTGATCAAAAAGGAAGATGTGTAAAATATACCCTGAGGTCTACCCTGGCTTCGCAGCGCTGGAGTGGATGGCAGACAGCAGTCACACATCCCAGGCAGACAGAGAAAGGTCATCAAAGAGTAGGGGTCCCCCCAGTAGGGGCTACCTACATCTGACGTGGACAAGGGTATTTCTACCCGTCACAGAGCCGGAGGCGTGCTGCTGGCTTTAGGGTGTGGGGTCAGGGAGGCTGAAGGCTCCACACTACTCAGAACCCTCCTACGTACGGAGAGGTGCTGTGGCCAAAAGGCCAGCATTTGCTCCCAGGTGTAAACGTTGTTTTAAAAGTGACCACGAGGCGAAGAATCCCCAGAGGCTTCAGTTCTTTCCGTTTCCAATGAAGTTAACGTTGCCACGGAAGAAAAAGCCTTCTAGAAACCTAGCAGGCAACTCGGTGTTCAATTCTCCACAGCAAGAAGCCAAATCAAGAACTTCCTTAGTGTTCAGCAATAATCCGAGAGTATGTTCAGGGATTGCTGCCCAAACGCATTGTCTCTTAGTTACCAACGCTCAACAAGGGAATTCCTACGTATCTGCCCACAGAACAGATAGACACACAGTCAAGAAGTCCACGGGGACCGGTAAGTTCTGTTTAATTCTCAATACTCCGAGCTCTCCAAACTTTCTGTCCATTCCCAGAAGCCTCAGTGCCTCCCTGCGCCCCGAACTACCTTTTAGACCTTGTTGTGCAACAACAATGCATTTCAGCAGTGACTCTGTCTCAGGACTTTGGAAGGCGCGAATGGTGGGGTTCTACCATCGACAGGGCCTACGGCAGGAGATTGGAGAGGCCCTGTGCTGTCCGGGCTCTCTCCCATTTGCAGCGACGTGACTGCGTTTACTCATCAACCAAATCTGGATGACAGTGCTTGCCTTCCTGTGTTACAGGCCTCAGACGCAGAGCAGCCACAAGCCCCCACCACGGCCCCGGGCTGCGTCTCTCTCTTCCCCACTGGCTGATCTTGTTTCCAGCCACAGGTCCTGTCCCTCACCCCGGGGGGAGTTTCTTGGGAACGTGTATGTGTGTCTGCTTTGTACTTATGTCACGTTGTGTGAGTAGCACTCTCCTGTTGTACGGTAGGCACGCCGGTAGGCACACGCCTGGCGGAACAGTTGAGACTAGCATGGCCAGTCACGTGTGTGATGTGTATCTTGCTGGCCTATCGGAATTGCCCTGTGCGTTTCCGAACACGCAAACGTGCACAAATTCTGTGCAGCGCTTCTCCCTGAAAGGATGGCTCACGCACTCTCTTCAGAAGTGGAACTGTGGGTCGACGTGGGCGATCTTGGGACTCGGATGTGACACAAGCTACGAGGGCCAAGAGCTCGTTTCAGCTCTGATGAGAGTTTCCAAGTTGGTCCCGGGTGTTTGTCGCTCTTGTGGGTGTCTGCGCCCCACCTGCCATGTCTTGTTGTGGAAAGCAGACACCCTTTTGTCCCCCACGTTCTACTTTCCTAGTTGTTTGCATGCAGCAGCCACGCCACCGTTCTCTGATTCACTTATGGGCGACAGGCAGGCACACCTTCTTCCTTACGAGGGACGAGGGACGGAACCCAAGGAGATGACTTACACTTAGAGCCAGATGATGGCGACCCGCTGACCGCTGGTCTTGAATCCCCTTTCACAGCAAAGACGCCTTTTCCCCGGCGAGTGGTGGTGACAGTCACGCGGGGACGCTTCAGCGGGATCACAGCGCGGGGCGGCGGGGGCACACGGCCGTGGTAGTCGAATAACCTTGACAAGACACAAAGGTCGTGAGAGCTGGCTCGTGCCCCAGCGTGCCATCAAACGTGTGGCATGACCGAGAGAAAGGCCTTGTGGGACATGTCGGCCATGGGGTTGGGTTATGGTTGCCGTGCTGTGATATTCAGACACGGGCATGTCTCGGGAGAGTTGTTCTTCAGAAGAAGTAAAAACATGGTCTTACGTGGACATTAGCATGGGACTGGCTCTCCACTCACCACGCCTGTGTAGCTACTGAAAATCTCTCTACAAAGGAGGAATGTCAATGAAACTCTTAGAAACTTTTGCTAAAAAAAGTGAGAAATGATGGTCACCATAATCAAGGCATTTCCGTCACCCAACAAAAGGACTAAAGAAGTATGTACTCATTTGTGTCAATGTGCAATCCATTAATTCAATAGCTTCTTTTTGCATGGCGTACACAGACAACACATTTTCATGTGACTTAGCACATTTGAGGAACATAAATGTTCAAAGGAAAAATATGAGGATATATTTACTCATTTACTTTGCCAGGTAACCAGATGTTTATTCTGTTATTCACTAGGAAGAAAATGGCATTATTGACTTAGAAGGATGATGGTTACTACGTATCGTACCGTGACACCGTTATACAGGGTACATTCTCATAATTGCTTTCAAACAGTCAAGACAAGTAATCCAATATGAAAGTCAGAAATGAGAAAACCAGAACAGGAAGAAAAATTTAAAACCATTGCTAACAGGCTATTTTATAAAATTACATCTTATCTACACATACCAATGAAAACAGGGTAGTGCCTTTCTGGAAAACAAGGTATGAACTACATTAACAATGAAATTAGGCTGGTTTCCAGGTATCCATTTGCTGATTTGGAGGCGGGGAAAGTAGTATATGAACCAATGATGGCATCACTTTGCACGGTTTCCTTTTACGGTTCCACACTACTGTGCAAAGCAAGAGCCGTCTATAACGTGGGTGGAATCTAACCCATATGGCATTTTCAATGTGCCTGGTGAAAGCAGATGTCTTTTAGAAGGTGGCAGTCCCTTTAGAGTTTACAAAACTCTCAGTCTTGAAGATTTCTAAGTCAACAACAGACCTGGAAAATAATACTGGTAACTTAACCCCCTGGAATCTTATCCAGACGTCAGAGACCAGATTTCAGGCTTACCCACCTCTAAAGTCCTAAAAACCCAAGATGTACTCTACTTCAGGAAGTAGAATGAAAATAGGAAAGCCTGTCTATATTGTACTTTCGGAGACTTAGTAAAGTCCTTTCTTTAATGTTTACTATAAAATATTATTTTAAACATGTCAACCGAGACCACCCATGAATGAAACGCACAAGATGTTAAAAGATCACTTAAACCAAAGGGAAACAAAGATGAAAAATGGACTTACCGATTGTAGAAGTCATCTCGGTAGTAATCATAGTCAAAGACATAACCACTGAAGGAGGGAAACAAAATAGTAGTTGACTGATTTGGCTATAATTTATAGTGCGATAGCAAGACATCTAGGTCACCTTAAGAATATTTACTTTTCAATGCAATTACATATCCAGAGACTCTGACAAGATACCATTGCGTTGGGTACAGAGCGGTGTCCAAGTACCGCTATTGCCTGGCAACGCGGACACGAACACTTCGTGTGCTCTGGATTGGAAGGTGATGGCAGGTAGCAAATTACATTAAAAAACAGCTTGAAGTTCATTTGTTTTTCTAGACAAGATATAACATAGTTACCCCCTCTTCCTAAGGGATGTACAATGAGGCTAAACTACGAACAGGAGATAGGAAGGTAACACAAACGGAAAGACTTGATGACCCATTCATTGTAAGACTGGTGCCCAGAAACGTGGTGTCCTCAGAAATTCAGCTTTTTTTTTAATCCTCAAAATTATAAATATGATTCAGTACTTTACCTAGAGAACCATGTTTTAAAAAGCCACTCTGGCTGAATCTTACCCACCCTAACTTCATATTTTAGGTTACAGAAACAGGAATGAAGAGGAGCGTTTAATGAGATAAGATGATTATAACCAAGTTCCTTAAAGGAATATGTAATCAAATCTGCCCCTACTCGCTTGTGTAGCTGTTGGCTTTTACAAAGCCCATTGTAGGCTCTCTTTCTTTTTGATATTTGCCCTCAAGACAATACTGTTGGATACGGTCACTGGAAGAAACTAACGTGCAAAGGACCACAGTGACTTGCTTACATTCTTACCCCTAGTAAGTGACAGAGTTGAGACTGGAGAACACATGTTTTGACTCCATGCCTGGAGCCTTTTTCAGGACATGATGCAACCTTCCCCACACTGAGAGACATCTCTCGGTGCGAACGGAGTATCTGTGCTACGTAGTCTTTTGTCATAACATTGACTCTTTTAACCCTTGTCAAGTACACAACTCAGTGGCAGTAAGCACATTCCCAAGGCCGTGTAAACATCACTAGTGTCCACTTCCAGAAGTTTCCATCACCCCAAACAGAAATCCTGTCCCGGCTAGACACCACTTTCCATCTTCCCTCCCCTGGACCCTGGGCACCACCTCCTGTTTCCATGGATTCGCCTATTCTTGCTACCTTGAATGCTGCAGTGTTTGTCCTTGGTAGCCTGGTTAAATTCAGTTAGTGTGATGTTTCCAAGGTTTATCTCTGTTGCAGCACATAATAGAACTTCATTCTTTTTGATGTGTGAAGCATATCGCATTATATATCATGCTATACGTAAGAGGACCGTCCAGAAAAAAATACAGCCATTGTCAACATAACAAGAACGGATACTGGAATCCGCCATGTAACGGTTCTCGTTACATCGACAATAGCTGGCTTTTTTTTTGACAGCCCTCATACATCCCTTGTTGTTTAAAGTTATGCTACTTTTACTCACCTCTGTCATGAGTAGCCATCATTTCATCGTATGTTCGATTGCTTTTAAGAATATGTTCTCCTTATCACTGGAAGTTTGGACCCGTTGGCCAACATCTCCACGTTCTCCCACCCCTGGGCCCTGGTGACAGTCACTCTCGTCTTGGTTTCTGAGTCTCTTTGTTCAGGTTCCCCACAGAAGAGGGATCATGTTGCCCTCAAGGCCCATCCATGACATTGCCAATGGCAGAAACTTCCTCCCCACGGCTGAGTAATAGCCCACTGTACACCTACTACCTCTTCTTATCTAGTCACCTGTTGACAGACACTTGAGAAATGGTAATTATGTTTTATAACCTTCCCTCTCAGACTCCTTTTTTAAATCTTATACCTTAGACAGCAGAGCTCAATGTCAGGGAGAAAATATGACCCGTGGACCAATGAGTAGATGTGTTTAATGGAAATGGTTGTGGTGGTTCCTGAAGTGCCTTCTACATCCAGGAAATACTTTATAACTGAACAGCCTTGTGGGATTTTAGAAATGCACGAGAAGAAAGAACTTGCTTTTATTTTTCCTCAGTGGCTGCTTAAATTATCTTGTCCCATCTGCTTGTTTTCCACGTGACTCTGATTGCTAATGCTATCGACAGGAACAAGGGGACAGCCAAGCACCCTCAACTGTCTGGCCCCCCTCATCCCTGCGCCGGCCGTCATGAACTCGATTTAATCTGGCAAGTTCTTAAACATGCAGTGAAATGCATAAACTTCTTGGGAATCGCGGCAAGCCCGCCGTGACCTTAACAGTCTGGACTTGCAGCAGCCGAGCCGTGGCTGCTGCTGGCTCAGGTCACGAGCTCTCACATCGAGCTGGATTTCGGAGGGAGAAGAGACTCAGGGAGATGACAAGACATCCCCGCAGGCAAGTCGGATCTGTATCCGCTAGGCTTCCCGTGGCATCGGCCTCAATCCTTTTCTTCCGCCTCCAGCAGATTTCTATCGCTTTCCGACAACCCGTCCTTGTTCTTTCTGCGTGCACCTCTACTGGAAATTAGCCGTCAGAAATGGCATCTCCAGGAGCCACCTTCAGGTTTCTAAGGTATTTTGTGTATTTAGCATTTGACTTCCAGAAAAATGCGTTTCCCCCTCATCAACCAAGAGCGGCTGACGCTTGGAGGCTCATCGAGTGTGGCTTTGAGGAGAACCGTTTGCAATTTCCCTGCACTAGTTGTGTAAGACAATCTGGTTCTTAGACCACTGGAAACAAGATGAGAATGCAGTAGGTGTTTAGGGCACTCTGCAATAAATGTCAGCGTTTTTGTCATTTGGGGGCCTGGTCAGTGGCAAAGGGCAGGTACTTGACTTTGTAGAAAGTGGAACAATGGTTTTGAGTATTGAACACAAATAAACACCTCGTTTTTTCACTTTTAAATCTGGTCCCCACTTACAACTTTGAACCTGCTTTTTAATGCACTGTCATTCTATTTTCTCAGATTCTCTCAAAATTTAATGAAAAATCAGAATAGGTAAAGGAATTGTTTAGAGCCATGCACACGCACTCTTTTTCTCATGACTGGAGGTGAAATGAGACCTAGCAGGTTGCCTGCAATTTCATTTCATCCTTTTCACTTATAGAAGGAGAAACCACAACTCATTGGCTTTTGCAATGTATCAGATCAATTTAAGCTAATCTCTTTGAATTCATAACACTGGCTTCAGATGACTAGACTAACACACAGAAGTGTGTTTCTTGTTATTTTCTGTTACAACACTTCACTGAAGTATAATCGGGAGAATATTAATACACTTCTTAGCACCAGGAGGGAGAGTTGTAATGGTTTCTGAACAGATGTCCTACCAGTAATGGGTCCTGGAGCTTTCTCAGTGCCTACACCTGGCTCCCTAAGTTAGAACGAATCATCGATATTGAGTACTTATTGTAAGCGCAGGACTGAGAGTTGTGGGTCATGTTGGCAGAACACGGCTTCTTACCCCAAGAAATAAGGGATCAGACACATACACACATGGCCATCATTCAAAGCAGAACCTGATAAATGCCAAAAATACAGACAAAAACTGCTCTGAGAGCTCACAGGCCAAAGGAATGGGATGTAATGATGGGACGCGGTACCAAACGAGGCTTCGCGAGAGATGCATTTGCACCGATCCTTGTAAAAGAACAAGGAGTTTGATGAACAAGCATTCCACAGGTAGGCAGCCCTTCCAGGTGGTCAGGAATTAGTGGCAGGAAAATATGGAGCAGGCGTGGAGAATGATGCGTTAGGAAGTGTCTGGTCTCTCCCCACACAGCGGTCTTTCAGCAAACCTACGGGAGTGATGAACGCATGAGTAATGACAGCCACTAACTGCCCAATGTCCAGAGTGACACAGTGTCCACAGCGGCACTGCAGATCCCTGTTCTAACATGGCATGGATGGGGTGGCAGTTTCCAACTGCCAGGGCATGTACCTAGAGCAGAACGGATTCATCGACCTGGTTAAGTTCTGCGTACAAAAATCTGCCCGTTTTTCACTTGAGGGAACACGTGAAAAGCTGTAAATTTACGTTGGAATACATAGGCGCACGTATGTGTGTAGTGGATACACGTACACACCTAGATTCAAAACCCCAAACCAGTGAAACTAGCTATTTCATCTAATTTTCATTGACAAAATACTCAATTTACTACCAAGGACCTTTGGAATTATGGGGTGGAGCGGGTGGCTAGCAGGACACTAAAGGATTTAAAAATGTACAGGCTTCCACGAGAATGAAAATGTACTTTTTTGATAATCATCTTGACATACTTGGCGAGAGAGCTAGAAACATAAAAGCAGAACCCAATGTGCAGTCTTGCCTGGACCGGCGATAAGGTCTCCGACCCCGTATTCCTGATCCCAAGCGTCTCCACACCTCCTACGCATCCTGCATGCCGCCCAAGGCTCGAAAGCACTCTTTTCACCAAACGTCAAAAATAAATAGTAACAGCAAACTCTCCACAGCTTACAAGGTAAGGCTCAGACGCATCAGCCTTCCACGCTATCCAAAATACATCTTCTATCATTCTGTAACAATTTGTTCAATTACTCTGCAGTCACTCAGCACTTCCCAGCACCTACTCTCCGTGGGGAGAAAAGCTCCCTGCTCTTGGAGACAGAGATAACCTGGTATCTGCACACAGTCGTTTGCATTATCTCAACTGCTTGCTCAACAGAACTTCCCGGTTAGGGAGCTTGGCTCAAGGTCTCCATCTGTCAGCGCGGGCTGTATCTTCCTTCTGCTGAATACGCACCTGTTCTTTTTTTTTTTTTTAAGATCTATTTTATTGTTTTTGACAGAGACAGAGAGAGACAGAGAGAAGGGGGAGGGCCCAGAGCAGTCTCCATAGTTGTACATCCTCAGTTTTCAACATGGTTTCATTCCACACAGGTGGGCGGGGGCCACGCAGGGCAGGAACTGAACTGGGGACCTCCCACATGGGAAGTTCACCCCAGCATATGGGTCCACACGGGCCGGGGCTGGGATTCGATTCTCGGTCCCCAGGGCTGCAAAGTGAGTGCTTAACCAGCTGAGCCATCCCAGCTTCCCTGCATCTGTTCTTAAAAGCTTACATCTTCCCAAACTAAGAAATTTGTTGAGTTCATCTAAATTCCACTAGCCGTGTTACTCGCTGACTGTATTGGTAGCACGCTCACGTGTGCTGTTCCTGTGACATAGATAATCTATACAGATTCATTTCTGTTAGCCTTTCCCTTCAGAAACCCATCTTTCTCTTCCACTCATCATTCCTGTCTTCCTTCCTTGCAGGTCTCTAATCGGTCTGTATTTCCTGACACTGGGGTTTTTATTGCAAACTATTACTGGAGGATTTGTGTCAGAATCCTGCAATGTATATGGTCCATCTCTTTGCTTTAGCTGAATGCAGTCATAACTGTCTGGTTCTCCTTCATAATTATTGCTTCTCGTGCACATGTTCTGTCTGAACATATTGTACTGTAAGTGGCTGTTCAGGACCCCACCCCTGAAAAGGACCTGTTTGTGGTCGCCCAGGAGATATTGTCTGACATGAGTGTTACACATCAGTGGAATTTTCTTCTATAATACCGACGGTTACTACTTTTTGTAAGAAAACCACATGTCTGTGTTAGAATGTTCAAACACCTCAATATGAAAGTCAGAATCTTAGACCCCTGTGATTGCCATATTGGGTTAGATCTTTCTGCCCCCACCCCCAAATGTCAATTCATTGCCTTGCTGCTCTCAGCCAATCCATTTTGTTTGTTTGCTTCGCTCTTGCTTGGTGATAATGCTGCTGGATCTTGTAAAAGTGGTTCCTTGGCCTGTGCCAAGGATAGCGTTTGCCAGTAGGGGGTGCTAGACGAAAATTTGAAGCTTGGAAGAGGAAGGGGATCCTTTCTCCGGATTTCCACGTGCTGCCCCTACTGCATGGTGTGTGTGTGTGTGTTGGGGTGAGGGTGGGGAGTAGGGAGTATCAGCCCCATGTGGGGGACCCATTGATGCTAACTGGCCCCCCAACAGGAGGAGGGTGCCTACTCGTATCCCCAGCCCACTAACACCCCGACACCCTATCATGCCCTTGACTGCAGTGAAGTC
Source organism: Craseonycteris thonglongyai (assembly GCA_004027555.1). NCBI lineage: Eukaryota > Metazoa > Chordata > Mammalia > Chiroptera > Craseonycteridae > Craseonycteris > Craseonycteris thonglongyai. The sequence goes on along the minus strand of PVKE010001160.1, from coordinate 74,724 downwards.
ATCTCCAAGGCCTCTCAGTTCATGGTGGTGGAGGGCCAGGCACGGTGTACGTTGGCTGTCATGGGCCTGCGGGGATGAGAGCTGATCCTCGGACGCTCAAGCCAAGAGAACACATTTTAAAAATAACTTCTCTGGAGAGCCTCGCTTTTTAAAAAAGGCTTGAAGGATTTTTAGGGTCCAGTTGGGCTGTCAGATGCGTCCCACTGAAATGCCTGACGTGATAACTGAGCCAGTATCCGGAATGCATGTCTCATCAAGCGTTCCACCTCCCACGTTTCTCACTGGAGCCAAAGGGGAAGTGAGGGTCAAGGGCGTGCCACCGTGGAGTCAAACCTTGAAGGTCATTTTCAAGGTGAACATGGCCGACGGGATCTAATGGTAAGGTCAGAAGGCGATCCAGTAAAAATGTAACCAAAGAAACAGTCAGGTTTCCTCAAAACGTGAAACCTCGGGGTGGGGAGGGGTGGGTGTGTTTTTATTTTAGTAGCTGCTTTTAGTTGGCATGCCAAAATATAGCTGATCGGTGCGTTTGTCTTTTCTCCCCTTGACCAGATCTTGAAGCGTTAGTGATGCCTGGCTTCGGCTCATTATTTGGCAGCTATTGGTTTTCCTGTGATCACTGATTAGTTCTGCAGAGTGAAAGAGGAAATCATGTGAATCTGAAAATATTCTGCACTTGGAAGAGATCACAATTTGAGATGGATGCAATAAAGAGCAGTCAATCTTGGCAGATGGACAGGATTTAATTGGGAAGTGAGGCTTTAAAACTGTTTCCAGTACTCTTATATACAACTATGAAATCCACAATGCTTCTAAAAGCAATCGCTATCTGTTTTTATGTATGTAATTATTTTCCTGAATAATTAAAGGTATTATTTATAGGTTCATGATGATCCAAATACATACAAAACTCTGAATAGAAGGCATCAGGGGTTAGTGTGCATGATATTGGCCGCTTTTTAAGCAAAACCCTCAGACTGGCCTCCATTATGGCTGCAGGGATGCTGTGCATTTTTGTGGCGGTTGCATTACCTCTCTGTTTTCCAGTATCAAGAGATTTATATTATAATCCAATATTTCAACATTATAATGCTGGATTATATATTAAGATCCAGTATTCTAGTATCTGTTTTCTCTACATGAGAATCAGTAAAGATTCATTGAATAACAGAAAATAAAGGCTAATCAATACTTTACATATTAAAAAGAATGCGCTGTTAATACTGCCAGAAAATTATCTAGGTAGTCGAGCATGATTCAAGGAGCAAGTCAGCTCTAGGGATATGTTATGCAGTTAAAAAAAGAAGAAGGAATTCATCCTCTTCAAGTAAGCTTAGTTTTCTTTCCTTTGAGGTGGGTTGACTTCACATGAATGACATCAAAGCACCTTCAGTGTTTTGCACCCTTGTTCCTAGCAAGTGACGGTTCTCCGGACAGAGTTTCAAAGTACATGAGACCAAGCTCTTATCTCAAGTGGCATTAAGAGCACTCTATGCCGCATTTCTGCACCCGGCATCGACATAATCCGAGCCACCGTTTCTATTTTACGTGCATATGTACCTTCAGTGAACAGTCCTCTCAGCGTCTGTGAGCTGACTCTATCCACGCTGACGCGACTCTACAAGACTCATCTTTTGGAAGCAACGTTGAGGATGGTGAGGAAGCAGTGGTGGTTGGGTAAGCCAATAGGCCCGTCACGGCTCTGATGGCTTTACATTCGATACCATAACATCCCTTAAGATGAGTTCTCCTCAGAAGTGAGGTTTTGCGGATGCTGAGGTCAGTTATTGATGCTCTGACGTAAGGGTGTCTGCTGTCTGTGAGTCAGGTTTGCTAATGTAGAACTGTATGCTGTGAAGTGCTCATAAATCCTCCGCAGGTTTTAAAGAGCTTCTCAGGAGACTTGTGAGGGGGACTGTGGCTATGAGATTACGGGGTACAGGTAGATTCTTTAGTCACTACTATTTAAGTTGCAATTTCAATGTCGTTTTATCTTAAGTACACGTGTAGCCTGTAGGACATCAGATTTGTTATTGATTTAATGATTGGATAGGTGCTTGCTTTCTCTCTCTCTCAACACACTATCTGATAAAAATCCATCCATCATCAATATAACGAGAATGGTTATATGCAGCCTATATGTGTATGTGTGTGAATCATAATAGATCGAATTTAAGACACTTTAATTGATGATGATCAAGATGTCATCGAATTTGGGGGAGAGGTTGGTTGCTATGACCCGTAATAATACCAGTTGTCAAAGTGCAACTGATGCGGATGGTGACATTTGGCCTAATGGGACCCTTTATCATAGGAGCGAATTAAGCCGTGGTGGAAATGCTGAGAACATTCTTTTGAAATATCATCAGCCATGAAGTCCTGCACCGCTGCTTTCTTTATAAGCAGAGCGTGAATAAATCGATTTAATGGCCCTATGTATTTCCGTCCCTCTAAAGTAACACTCGATTCCTGCCGGCTGTAATGTTCAATTACTCGCCTTTCCCGGGAAGGGTTTCACTGAGGAAATCAAAGTTGCCTCAGTCCCTTTCAGCCCCTCTGCTGCCTAAGACGTTTGCAAACCGTGAGGTCGCTACCGTAGCTCATTACGGAAGAGCTACGAATTCCTGCTTCGGAGAGGTACAACCCAGAACCCACGTGACCAAAACACCACCGTGGAAACACACACGGACGTGATTGATTACCCAATTTACCGCGGATACTGTATCCGCCATGGAGCACAGTTTAAATGATTCTGACAGGTCCAGAGGAGGGTGAGGGACAGGTGAGGCCAGCAGTGAAGGATGAGTTTCAGCTTTCACAAGATTCCGCTGAATGGCAGGTTGATAAATTAAAATGACAATGAAAGCCTGATTGCTTTAGATGGTAGAAACTCCCGTCCTGGCAGCTGTGAGCTTTCTCCAGAGTAGACTGCAGGCCTCCGAAGTAAACAAGCACCGTTGCTACAGGAACCGTAAACTTTGTGGGGGCACCGTTTGAATCGAAAAATTAAAAAAAAAAAAAAAGAATTTTAGAAGGGGAAAATTGGCTTCATTGCCTTATCCCTATTTTGCTAGTGGCTTGGAGGAAACTGAAAATACGTCGTCAAAAGGCAGGAATTCGATGGATCCTGAGAGATTCCATGACATCACACGGGTGTGTTCAAAGCTCAGGAAGTCTCTGGTTCTCTCTTGGTTTTGGTCCTGCGTCCAGGTTTCAGCTCCTGGTACGGTCACCACGTGTCACCAAGTTCAGTGGACAAGCCTTGGACACATCACTGTCATTCACTCACCCTGATACTCTTAAGAAAACGGTATTTTCATCTTTGTCTATCTTTCACAGATCTCATTATTATTATTCTTGACAAATGAAAATTGTGCACGTTGGGTGTGTACAATGTGATGTTTTTTATTTTTATTTATTATTGTTTTTGACAGATAGAGACAGAAAGAGAAGGGGGGAGGGCCCAGAGCTGTCTCCATAGTTGTACGTCATCAGTTGTGACATGGTTTCGTTCCACACAGGCATGTGAGGGAAAGACTCACACTGGGGGCCTCCCGCCTGGGAGGTGAGAACCTTCCCCACCATCCTAGTGGTTACCACTTGGGTCGCAGTTCAGCGTATGGGTTTGCACAGACCGGGGCCAGGATTCGATCCCCAGAGCTTGAGGTTGCAAGGCAACCGCTCAACCTGCTGAGCCCTCCTGGCTTCCCCACTGTTCACTTTCCTGAACACACATTTGAGGCCTGTTTGCTGCCAGCTTACTGCCCAAGGCAGCGTCTGTCTGAGGCCATAGAAAAGCAAACATCTGCCAGAAGAGTTTGTTTTCAATTGCTTTTAAATGTAATATTTTGATGAGATTATCAGCCATCGAGCACCCATCGACCACTTGAGCCTAAGCCTCATTCTGAAGATCAAGGTCATTGAACTGGTATTTTTCACGGTTAGGGGAGTGAGGGGAGAATACATTTTTTAAACCTATTATTTAAATTTATTTTATGTATCCTAAAATATATTTTGTATTATATATTTACCATTCATTACACACACATTACATATTACACATAGCACGTTTGCCAAAAATATCTAATCACGTTGCAAGAAAGGTTACGCATTTGTGTTGGGCCACAGCCGAAGCCGCGTGGGTTGGACAAGCTGGATATAAAATAAATACGAAACACTGTTGTTAAGATGTAATACAATCACTCGTGATGGGGACAGCGGTGTCCAGGGGCAGGTGTGAGATCGAAAACCCTGCATCTGTGGACGCCTCCTGGGTGAACACAGGCAGATGTGGGGTGTGTTCCTGCCCCACGAGGCTGACGTACAGTTTTTATGTTTCCTGATGACATTACTTAATTAGGCATCAACTGGCACCTTTGAAAGTCCCTCGTACATCAGTGTGGAGATGACGGTCCGAGAACGGAGCCCACACTTCAGTTCCCGTCATGATTCCGTGACGGTTTCCCACAAGCGAGCACGTGGTGGCGGCATCGCTTTCCTTGCCAGACACTTTCTCTGGGCGTGTTCCATCTGAGTTCACGTGGTGACATTTAAGGAGCTAATCTTGTCATTCCTGTAGCGTGTTGACGAAAGGACCGATGTTGCTCCCATAAGCACATGAAGACGAGATGCACATGAAACGTGTGTCCACTTCATTCCATTTCAGTGCAGCGTATAGACAGAATTGTACACTTGCAACCCGTATACGTTTACTAATCAATGAGTTGAATAACGAGTTAAGAAGCTGCCATGACTATTATTAGTGTTCACTCTTCAAATACGAAACAGTCTCTACTCATCTTGTTCACTCCGTTCACCATGTTCATTGTTTTCCCTCCGTTATGAAAGCTTCTCTTGGTTTCAACATATAACTCAACGCACAGCCTGTGAAAGGGAAGTTTTATCCTGATTTCTTTTTAAAGCATTACACGTGAACACCCCTCCTAGAACTGTAACAATGGCTCACGTTTCTGAGCACTTCCGACATGTCCAGAACAGCGCTGAGCACTTGATTGAAATGATCTGACGTGATCTCCAGTTCACAACGAGGAACCCGAAGGCTGGGCATGTAAGAAACTGCCTAAACGATCGCGTAGCCAGTGTGGAAGTCTCACGGTCTCCGTGGGTGAAAGCAACGTCTAGATGTAGGGTCAGGAGAGCGATTCACACCTTTCTGAGGGGACAACGTTATGGGATATCATTTCCGTGGAGCGGAACGGAGAACTGTAGAGAGAACGAAACCAACCCAGCCGGTGGAACCGCTTGGGTTGTCTGTCTGACCGCTTCTCGGGTGTAAGTCACGTGGAAAGCTCAGCGATGCCTTCTCCCTGGTATGATTACCGGCTGTGTTATACACCATTCTCTTTCTCTCTCTCTCTATTTTGGAAGCACGTCTTCCCCCTCCAGACTCTCCTAGTGAGCTCCATACTCCCGAGAAGTTGAAAACGCAGCAGACGTGGGGGCTGCCCTTGGTTGACAGAGGGAGGCAGTAAAACCCTACGTCCATGGGTGAGTCCTGGGGAACAGGGCACTCCGGGGGCATCAGTGAGGCGTGAAGCATCGCAGTCCCAGCCGGCTCTCGACCCCAGGCGGATGCGCGTCTCCCCATAAAAGCCGTCCTCGGGCCCAGAGGTTTTGAACAATAGCAGCTGATGATGAATGGAGGGACGAACTGTGCTCTAATGATTTCTGTGGCCTGAGCAGTGAGACCTTTCATTTGTCACCACGTCCTCCAACACAAGCACCCACTTCACGTCTCTTTCCCTGCGTCCCGGACAATTATGTGGGCGCCTGCGGTCGCAGACGGCTTCCCGAGACTCTTTCACGAGGCCCGGAAGGCGCTGAGAGGCCCACGGGGGTCCAGGAGGGACAGAACTATTCAGAGCCCACAGGGCGAAGTAATAAGCAAAACCCTCCCCCCACCGAAACGGATGCGATCATTTAAAAATCAAACCCCGTCCCCTGTTTCTGGCCGTCACGCATGGGTACAGTGGCTGCCCGGACGTGTTTTTATTTTATTTACGTTTTTTCGTCCAGAACAGCATGGCTTCCCCTAAGCTCGACCTCACACCTCTTAACACCTTTTCTGCTTCCTATCCATCCGTCCCTGGGCATATAGAAGCCCCTTCAACGGGTGTTTTAACGTCTCCGTCAAAGCCTTGTCAGATAGATGGGTCCTAAACAACGTTGGTGGTTCCTAATCAGTTCTCAGCACCTGGGAATAGCGCCTGTGTACCCCGGTCCACAGCGTATTGTTACCAGGACAGGAGGACACCCTCAAGGGGACCGTCTCACTCAGTCTGCACACGCTCTGGGCTCAGAGACACGGCCCGTGTGAGAGGAGAGGATAAGAAGAGAGGAATGAGGGAAAAAGGGGAGATCTTGGAGCGAGGTTTAGGGACAGAGGGGGGAAGAGACGGTAAACAGGGTGGCCTGAAGGGTCACAGTACAGAAATGGGGAGACAGTCCTCGACATGGTGATGCTGTGGTTCAGGGGACGTCTCCAATCTACCCGAGCGTACGTTTATGTGATGGGAAGACGGGTCCTCACTGCCTGCCTGGCCCGTCTGGGGTTTACTGAGGATACAGGGCGTCACGCACACCCTTGAGCTGAATTTCTGAGGCCACCAAACAGCTTTGGTGCCACGTGCTTAAGTCTTTATAATGTGGAGCCAGCAGGGCTGCCGCGGAAACGCCGCGTTCAGCGGTCGGCTGTGACCCTGATACGGGATTAAACGGCCGAAAACAGCCTCTCGGAAGACCTCTCGCCTTTGAATTCCACATCGATGAAAGGAGCGAGATTTAAAGCATTTCGACACGTACTCACCCAACCGACAGGAAAGGCTCCTTGGATTCAAGTCTGTGAAAAGACAAAAAAAAGAAAAGATGATCAACTTTAATTGAACAGAACAAGAGGCTTGACAATGCCTTTGCGTACATCTCGTAGAATGGTTACACGTGTCCGGAGGAGAATGCACAGTGTGAGACGTTAAGGCCTCATGGGGAGCGATGGAAGATCTCGCTGGACGGATGAAGAGGCTACGAACAAGTGAGAGATCTGACGGGGGCTCCGGCATCGGAACAAGACGCCCGGGTCGGAATATGGCTCCCCTACTTCCGCTTTTCACGCGCCGTGTCTGCTGATCTGCTCTCACAGCAGTTCACGGAAGGTTCTCTACATGCCCTTGTGATCGTCATGGCCTCCGTGTACGCACTTCAAAATGAATCCGGCGTGACAACACTCGTTTCTCAGCTGTGTGAACGTTGTCATTTACCTCCAGTGAAGTGCACGGGCCTTGGGTGGGTGACTTTCTCTCTGCTCTTTGGTAGCAATGCGGCTGAATGACCCACTAAGGATGTGTGTTCAGTCCCCCACGTTTCCAGGCTTGTACAACAATGCTGATCACCATACGTTCACACCGTCGAAATGGTAAGCACAAGATGCATTTCCAGTGCATCTTTTGAGACCTCGGGTGTCCCCCACTGCGGGCACTGGGGTATCAGGCGGGCAAAGGGCCACAGGACTCATCTGGGAGGCCGTGCGGGGTGGAGGAGGAGACAGGCTGGTTTTCGGAGAACGAGACAAGGACACAGCGTGCAGCTATCCTCCCAGCACTTGGCGGACCCCACGGGTAGAACGCGGTCGGCTTTGACCCGCGTGGGCCCATTCTTCCTCGTCCAGACGAAGCTGAGGGCCGGGCGCCATGCCCCACGCCTGCGTCGGCTCCGTGGATGAAGACACGAACCGGGGAAAGGGCTGAATCAACTGGACGACAGGATCGCGACAGCCCGGGAATTTGGCGGGGAGAGCTGCGAAGTCAGCGCTTCCGAACAGACGCCGAAGCACTGAGGGCGGGAGCAGAGCTTAGCAGCAGAGCGCGATTTCTTTCTTCTTTTTTTTCCAGAGCAGATTTTTCTTTAAAGCCCCAGAAGTTCCATCCATTCACTTTCACCTTCCCCAAACCGGCTGAGTTTTACTGAACCGAACGGAAATGTTTACAAAGCAACTGGGATGCTACCTAACGTCTACTCCATCCGCTTGGAAGTGGGGTCATGACCGAGGTACGCAGAATAGGGGAGCAGGGTGTTAAACGGACCCCCACCCAGGCGTTAGGAGAGGCAGGAGAAAGGGGAGAGGCCGCTCTAAGGAAGAGGAAGGTTTCCCTGTTTCAGAGAAACCGAGGCGAAAACCGAGGTGCTTGGTCACCAAGGAGGCTGCCCAATCAAGTGCAGAGAATTCCGGCTGTGACATCAGGAGGCACATGAGGTTGAGTGTGGTGCCCTTATCTCCCCACAGCGGGACCCGGCAAATCTCTCAGAACCTGCAGATCGAGCCCTCGACCCGCCAGGGGAGAGCACATGGCGCTATCTCTACCTCGAGGGACTGTTGTGAAAATCAGATCAAATGAGACACCGCGTGTAAAACATCTACAGGACAGGGCAGTCACGAGAGAGGTCCATCAGGTTTCCTTAGCTCACATCTGGGAGGCGGGTTGTCTGAGCAGAGATGCAACCGGGCACTTGAGACGCCGCCGATGCTGTGTGAGACGCTCATGTGCCGACCACCGGCGTTTTGTTGTATTTTATACGCCCAGAGGACGGCTCCTTGATTCCTTACAGGTTGTACGTATGGCCTTGTAAAGGTGCAAGAGATGGTCACTATTGCATATCACAGACTAGTGTCTGCTTACCTGTACAGTGCGGAGAGGGGCCTCTTATTCCCGGGTTTTGGTCTGTAGGGCTTGGGCTCTCCTGCCATGTTGATATCTGAAAACACAAATCAAATAGCACCAGTTAAGAAAGCCTGACACCATTTGAGGAACGTAAGTCATGAAGGTTCATGTTTCTTCCTCCCATTTGCCTACACAAGGGTCATGCCGGGTCATGCATGCGACAAGGCTTTACAGGGCATCTGTTCGAGGCCAGGCATGGTTTGAGGAACATCATGTACCAAATAGATTAGATGAGGTGCAGGTTCCTTGCTCTACTCCAGGGGAGTCAAACTGGCGGCCCGCGGGCCACATGCGGCCCCCGAGGTAATTTTTGTGGCCCACGATGCTCTGAAATAAAATGAAAATAAAAAGAATGGTTATGAAGAAAATAGCGCTTAGGGGAGATTGAGGCAATATTCATAACCATTTTTTCTATTTTCATTTTATTTCAGAGCATCGCAGGCCACAAAAAATTACCTCCTGGCCCGTGGGCCGCCAGTTTGACACCCCTGGTCTACTCCATCCTTTTAAAGGCACGGCCCACCCAGGACACAAGGTCACTCATCCGTGTCTAGCGCCCCCCAGTGACGAGTACGGAGACGGCATTGCTGAGCACGCCCGCACACGCCAGCCCACTCTCTTCGGCCACCAGGTTACATCCATGTCGTGCAAACCGTGCTCGGTGGGTGGACAATGGCTGGATTTCTTCCGGAAGACCTCCCATGTACTAGCCGCACTGTACACACGAGGGACCGGGCTTTGTCCCACACCCCCCTTGTTAAGATTCCATCGACATCCGATCACAAGTTCAGTCCTCACCGTTTCTGCCACCTGGAGGTGTTAGCTGATCTAAGGCGTTGCTCCCGGACCGCTAACCTAGAAGCCCCTGAATCCAGCTCAGTGCTGACTCACACATGAAGGACCTCCCTGCACGAATACGGGAGAGGCGGGTGCACTGGTTGCATTTCTCCAGGAGGCTGAATGCAGGTGCTTCCGAATCCTGCAGCAGGGAACCTCTATTTCTAGCCGTTAAGTGTCTGTGACTATTTTCTCCGTGAAACCGGAACTATGTTTGCCTTGTGAAACTAACTGCTAAGGAACGTTCCAGTGGATGGAGATCATGTATTTTTCTTTTTTTTTTTAATTTTGTAATGGCTTCTTTTGCTACAGCGATCTTTGATATGCCCTCTGATCTGAGTTTAATTTATAGCACATAGTCCAACAGTCATAAGTTATAAAAAATCTTACTAAATTCTACTCAGCGTTCAGCCGTGACAGATGAGGTCCTGAGTTCTACAGAGAGGATAGGGAAGTCCATGCCGCAAAATAACTTTTTCTCCTTAATTTATATTCCCCTTTGCTAGCATGTCGATAAATGTGTCATCGCTGCTTAATGAAGAGATTAAGAGGGAGACAGGATGGAGCCCCCGCTGGACAGTTCTAAGAGGGATGGCTGAGTTCTATTCACGGTCCTGGAATCCAGTAAGAACTGGGTGAAGAAGCGAAAGAACCTCAGCCCACATACAAAAGAGAACAGAAATTGTGATTTTGTTCACGGAGTTACCAAAACGTGCTGCCGCGATGGGATGGGAGAGGCATGCCCACCTACAGATCAATTAGTTCTGCTCCTGAAAAGCTACAGCAGCCTTTTATAGCGTCTCGGCTTCACACGGGAAGCTGAGGGCATCAATCACAATGAGAAGCCATCGGCAGCAATGCGGACGTTAAAATCTGCGTGCCGCTAATGGGCACCACGTCCGTCTCCCCGAGTGGGGTCCCGGAGCAGCAGGCGGTGCCGGGCAAGTCGTGATGTTAACGGCCGGGCTGCTGGGGAGACAGACATGGTTTCTTTCTTAGCTCCCTTCCTTTATTTGTTTTGCAAGAGGACATCATGCAGTGTATGATTATCCTTAAGACCCAAATAGGTGTCCTCTGGTTACATTGGGACATAATCCTCTCTCAGCATCTATGCGTTTACAGGTTTTTCCCTCACCGAGCCATCTGGCTACGACCAGGTTTGTTTCCAGGAACTAAGCTTGGGCGAGAACAAAACAGAAACTTCTAGGCATTTTGGGGCAGAACCGTCAACCTCACACACTGTCTGGTTCAGTTTCTGTGATTTGTTTTCTTCACCTCTGGCGTTATAACACAAGTTCAGAAATGTACTGGGTTGTGGGCATCCCGACAAAACCTGCTTCTGTTTCCTTTAAGATGCTGATTTCCATTTTAGGGTAAATTATACTCCGCTGGGTAAGTTCCCCTCCTGACCTTTAACCATGACCCTTAGTACTCAGTTATTCTTCCTTGATCAATGCCTCCTTCTTAGTGCGGAACTGACGCTCCAGGTTCCACCACTATCATCCCATGGATGAATCTAGATTGTTCAAAATCCTTCACTCAGTGAAGTCTTCTGTTTCCATACCTGAAGCATGAGCTAGAAAGCTGGCATCTTCCGGCCTCAAAGACACTTCCGGCCTTTTCATCAGCACTAGCATTACCGTCTTCCCCACAGTTTTTTGCTCCGTTAGACCATGACTCTTATACCCTTCTTCATCCCTTTATTTTCCACGTTGATGTAGGAAATAAGCCCTCATGACACAACAACTCTTCTGGATTGCTCTAGTCCCCATCTTCAAATCATCACAACACACGCACCAGGGCTACACTTGAATTTCCTGTCCTGGCCACCTAATGCATGTTGATTTCAATCCCTTATATTTTTATTGTTTTGTAATTCTCTTTTTATTGCTAAATTTATTGGGGTGACATTGGTTAGTAAAGATTACATAGGTTCCAGGTGTACAGTTTGATAGTACTTTGTTTATGTAGTGCATTGCAATGAAAGCTCAATCCCTTTTAAATGCCGTTCCATTCTTTTCATTTAGCATCCCAGTTGGTGTCAGCTGTCTTTTGCATCTAAGTCTAACCTTAAAGAGTCCCAGTAAATCATACTCAACTAACAGTTCTCAGTCACATTTTCCCCAAGGTGACCTTTCATTGTTATTAAAAATGACTCATCTGCTTCCTTCCAGTGAAGCACTTGAATCCATTCTCTAAATATATTGCTAATTATTTCCTTCAGGATTTTGCTCCGTCTCTTCCACGGCAACTATCCCTCTTTCCTGCTGAATAATTTCCATTATTTTCTTCAAGACATAGGTCAAAGCAATTTCTCCTTGAAAAAGTCCCTTCATGTCTATACTCCCCATTTCCTTGGCATTTATTTATATTATCCAGTCACTTATTTATATTACCAGCCAGGGGGTTAGATCGCACGGACATACTGCGTTACTTTATTTTACATGTTTCTCTTTGATCTTAACTTTCCCTAGTTTCTCTGGTACTAAAACTACCAGCTCTTTCATTCAGCAGCTCATCTCGTATGTGAGACAGTTCTCCTTCCAGTGATGATACAATGGAAAGCGTTTGATAAACGTTCAGGAACCTATCAAAGAAAACCGTAGCATCAGATTGGAGTATTTTTAGCCCTCGGGGCACGCTGTCCATTCACAGTGGGACAGAAGCAGCCTCCTCTCAGGAAGGTTCATTCAAGTCCACCCTGACGCTCAATGAATGGCAGCCCGGCATCCGTGTGAGGGTCCTGATAAAAATGGGTAGCTGGTCAATGTCCTGGACCAGCGGATGGGGTGTCAGGCTAGCAAACCTGCCTGAGAAAGGCACGGAACATCCAGGTACAAACAGTGAGTGGCTCAGTCACTGTGGCTGAGGACAGGCACATGGGGTAGGTCTCCGCAGCAGGGGCATATGCTGACCTCCTGCCGAGTTAGAGGGGGACAGATATGCAGCTAACCTGGGCCCTCTTTGGTTTTAGGAGGCATGAACAGTGAAGTTTTGTTTTTAGATTTTATTGCAGTTTTGAGAGAAGGTAGAGATAGAGACAGAGAGAAGAGGTGAGGGTCCAGAGCCGTCTCCACAGTTGTCCATCATTAGTTGTGACATGGTTTCATTCCACACAGGTGGGTGCGGGGCCACAAGGGGGCAGTTCAGCATATGGGTCTGCAAGGGCTGGGGTTGGCAAGGGAAACGCTCAACCTGCTGAGCTATCCCGGCCTCCTTGGATGGTAGAGTTTGTAGAATACATGAGAGGGAATTAGAAAAAGTCTTTTTCTATCACTTGCACTGCTTTTTTTTTTCTTTTTATTGAGATGAAGCTTCTTCTTTTTTTTAAATATTTATTTATTTATTTATTTTGACAGAGGAGAGAGAGAGGGAGAGATACAGAGACAGACAGAGAACTGAACTAGGGGAGCTCCCAGTTCAGCATATGGTTCCGCACAGGCTGGGACTGGGACTCGATCCTCGGTCCCCGGCGCTGCAAGGTGAGCGCCTAACCCACTGAGCCATCCCGGCTTCCCCTGCACTGCTTTTTAAGGCAAGAAACTGTATTCCGAGCGGGTAGGCCTGGTCCCCTTCTGTCCCTTATTAACTTTCATTGCATGGCTTCTTTGTGGCAGATATTGTGCTCAGTCCTGGGGCTAGAGATGAAGAACTCAGAACGGCGTCGCAGAAGTGCTGGGCATCCATCATCGAGGGTGCTGATGTCAGGCTCATTTTGAGGGGAACTGTTCCTCTCAGTGCTGAGAAGTGTCTGAGGTGGTCATGGGCCGTCCATCAACATGACAAGTACACTCTACTCCTGCCCATTTGTGGTCAGGAAGATTGTCACTGAAGGCGCTGATGAATGAGATGTGAGGCATTCTATCTACAGCGCCCGCTGGTAGATTACACAGTGCTGGAGCCATAACTTACAACAGCACATGGACACTCTTCTTCAAACCCGTGCGTCTAATTTGAAATTCATGATTTCCTGTGGGCCCTGACCGTTTGTATTCCTGGGTGGCTTGGTGGAACTCATCATGACTATGGGACTGTGATCACTCCTGCACTATCCACATCTGCATACTTGTTTATCTGCACCTTCGGCGTTCATGTGAACGCATTCCTCATGCGTCATTTTCCCGTTTCACAGATAGCATTATGTTCAGACAGAGCAGACCCAATACAGGCACTCTGATCAGTCAGTTCCAACAAGAGCCATCAACCCGTCTTTAGTGGCGACAAGAACAGAAGACAAGACACAATAAGGCGCTTCCTGGCATGCTAGCACTAGATACGTTGCTTCTAAAATTCTATGCATACACAGTGAACGACAAACGTTTTTGCTCTTGCAGCTGGATATTTCATCCCCAAGCCTCGCATCTAACTCTGTTATATGATGTACTTTTAACGATAAAGAAATAGTCAATGAAAAATTTCTATAAGGCTCTACCGTAAAAATGAAAGAAAAGTTCTCCTTTGTCATAAATACTCTCTTAAGGTCAAACAAATACACAAAAACTATACCCAAATTTGTTGTTTTGGCCGATGGTTGGTTTTTTTTTTAAAGATGAGTAAAAACATTGTTTCTACTCTCAGAACTATTCGTTCCTCAGAGATTTGCATGACGCAGCCCACAGGAACAGAAAACAGAATTAACCACGGAAGCAACTCACAGGCTGCAGAAATAAATCCAGCCGCCCACTAGCTGATCCAAATAGACGCTGCGGAAATGCTACACACAACGTGTGTGCATAAATCATGCAGCTCCTTCCACACGGAGAAGGGCTTATTTGCAACACAATCCCCAAACAAAACGATGGCATATATTTTCCAAAAAAACCCCCACTCCGCAGATAGGTCAAGACTCGCCTTTATTTTGCAGCCACAACAGATACCCCTGCCTTCTAAATCTGTTTCTGAGTCAGTGTCCTTTGGACATTTCGTCCAGAGCCGGCTCAAACCTGGTGCATGTAAACATTCAGCACATGACCGTGGTGGTCATGCATGGTGCTAACGGCGTCACCGATATTCTTCCCATTTAAATTAAACTACCATGTCAGTCATGTTGTTGTTCCTCATACACAGATGAGTGAGCAGGCTGGCCGGGGTAGAGTGGAATTCTAACTTTGGTCCACTTGGATCCAAGGCTAGCACTCTAAATCTCAGGCTAAAATTTAGTTTATTTTCTTATATAAGGAGGAAGGGACCCCTGAAAAACCAGAATTACCTCCTGGAGGGCGGGCCCCTTGTGGGTGAGGGTTCTAGGAGCCCATCTGCATCTGTGGACCTATTGGTGTGGGTGTGAGAGGCTGTGTTTGGCTTCCGTGAATTTTTTGAAGGAACTCTTTCAACGCGTTTTCCCGTTTCATGACGGGTGATTGACACGAACAACGTATGGCATGAAAACGCACCTGCGTACACGGCGCTGAGTGTTCAACAGTTTTTGACCAAAACCAGCATGATCACCACACCCCACCCTCCTATTCATCCAATCTCCCTGCAAGCAACTTTTTCTTTTGTTTCCCCAGATGAAAAAGTCCTCAGAGGGAAACGTTCTGCTGACGTGGAGGAGGTGAGACAAAAAACAGCAGAAGTGCTAAAAGGTATCAACATCTACGAGCCATGGAAACAGGGTCTTGATCGGTGTATTGCCTCCAACCGAGAGGACTTGGAAGCTGACCGCAGCTTAAACAGGGAAGAACAAACGCACCATTTTTTATAAACAAATGCCGGCTTCTTTGTCCCCTCTGTTTGCGGCTTCCTGACTTTTTAGGACTGACTTCGTCTTCCCGTTTGCAGGATCAAGGCTACCGTGACACGCTTTTTCATCACGGGCCTTCCGTCCAGCATTGAGCGGCGGGAAGGTGAGGGCTGCAGCCGTGGGCTGTCAGAGCATGAGAACCCCCTAGCGAGGGAGGGCGAGTGTCTTCGTTCGATGGCACGAGGAAATTTCGGGATGGCACACATGAATGAGAGAGCATATCCGTGGTGTCTGATACGAAGTTAATGACAGATGACAGGACGAAGGCTGATATGACATGAGATTTGACGGCCCTACACCTGCTGAGTGATCCCCAAACTAGCGGCTACCTGAATATACCTCATCATCGCCAGTTCCCATAGCAGGAAGCGTCACTGTACAAAAAAAGATGGCTTAACAGTACAAAGGGCCTCCACGCCCACTTCTGTTGGTCAGTCTTTCCCTCAAACTTACGTCTGATGCTGGAACCCAGAAGGAACCAGGATAAAAGCATGTTCATTATCAAAACAAGCTTTTAAAAATCACGTTTATGAAGTTGGTCTCCCCAAGTCAACATGTTACACCCTCCGTAGGCACGACCGACACATGAACGCGCGTGTTATTTTTTTTACTAATTTACGCTAAAAGACACCTCTCTCTCCATACAGGTTAGTTTTATGCTTTGGGGATCGCTCATCTGCCTGTAGCACGATAATTCGTTGTGCCTTTTTGTGAGTGCTGGGTGTTAAGTGCCTCACAAGAATAAGTGTGCTTATTAGATTGTGACTATCCCCTTGTGTCTGATGGGGAGAGAAAAGCTTGTGGAGTTTGAGGACATCTCCCCAGGCTGTGCATTTAGTCAACGGAGGGGCTCCAATTTAAACACGGAGGAGCTATTTCTCACTCACGGTTCGTTTAACAAATATTTACTGAACACCTATGTGCTATGTGCTATGTGCTATGTCCAGCGAGAACACGGTGAGCAAGCCATGCCAGCCCTTTCTCCCGGGGCAGCTGCACACCCACGAGGGGCAGGTTCTAGCCCCGCTTCCCACACAGCTAGTCAAAGGGGACTCGACGTGGGGCTAGGCTTCCGGCCTCTCCCTTCTCCAGTACACCTCGCATCTTCCAAGTCTCCTTCCTGTGTTGCTCTCCACTCTGCTCCCCTCTTCTGACGACCACCGTGTCCCTGTCCTTTCACACCAAGGCAGGAGTCACGGCCTCGGGACTGTGGGAAGATTCTGTGCACCCCCTGAGCCGTGTCTGTCTGTCCGTTCTTGAGGACGGAGAACATCTCACGTCTACTTACAGCCCCTTCCAGGTCTAGCTCAACACGTTTCTCACCGAATACGTGTCTGCTAAACACACGAATCCCTTTGGTGCTTTTATCATGTAAGAGCTGAGAGTAGTCTGGGCTGGAGCCACAAGAAAGGGACGGGGCCAAACC
Source organism: Craseonycteris thonglongyai (assembly GCA_004027555.1). Classification (NCBI taxonomy): domain Eukaryota; kingdom Metazoa; phylum Chordata; class Mammalia; order Chiroptera; family Craseonycteridae; genus Craseonycteris; species Craseonycteris thonglongyai. Next base: position 57,986 of record PVKE010001160.1, on the reverse strand, counting down.
CGGCGAGAGCAGGACAAGTAGAGCAGGTTGCCTAGAGCTCGGCCGTCTCGTACCGCGAGTCACAGAGCAGATGCTGCCTCCAGAGTATTTCCGGGGTCTTAGAGAACGCGGCTCGCTTCTTTTTCAGCTGTGCCTGTCAGCCCATTTCTGTTTCACACACACCGTTGTAATAGATATGGCAGGGTGCTGTTTCATGTCTCTTTGAAAAGCTAAACAGAGTTGAAGTCATTTGAGGTTAATGATTATCCTTAAGTTAGAGTTCAGATAAGTCAAGTAAACGGCTCGGTAGTAACTAAAGCACCTCTTTTGGACGTCCCCAATTCTTCGACTATAGCTTGTAAGACGTTACATAGGACTACAGCTCCAAAAAGAAAGCGACGTAAGTGTAATCCAGATGGGTTATGTCACCACTGAGCGCGTTTGTCTACCTATGAAGTTATTCCACATGAAAGTTGTTTGAGGATTTCTTGATTTTACATATTCAAGGTGCTCGAAGGCCATTTTACACAAATCTGGGTTTCGTTGTACAGGAAAGAAATACTTTCGTTGTCTTAAAAGTTCACAAAGTGGCACTATTTTGTTCTTCTATGTCCAAAGAAAATATAAACCTACTTGCTTGTAAAGCCTACTTATTTTCTTCATTCTCATTTTTAATTTAAAGGAAACCGATGATTTCAAATGAAGATTGCTCAATGTTATTAAATGTGTTTGCTACTCTATCTGCATCCGGGGGTGGGGGTGGGGGGAACCCATAAAGCATATTTATGCAGCTGTTTACAACTCGATTAAGCTTTTCATCACCCCCAGTGTTTATGAGCAGAGCGTACAGGAATCTGGATCACTCACGGCAAGTGGCCCTGCTCTGGCTTGTGGCAGTTTTATTATCTCGCACGGTAACTCATATTTCTGCGAAGGATGGGTAGACATCTACTACCTAATGTTCACACTCAACCAGAACGTGGTGCACACAAAAATTATTGTTTCTAGAGGAACTGGAAATTAAATATTTTAAAGAAACATCATTCTTTCATGTGTGAACAATGCACTCTCTACTAGGAATAAAGGACACAACAACACGGCTTTGATGAAGGCACGTATCACGCTAACGAGTGTATTTTAGTCATCCGTTCCGACCTTATCTAAGTTCTTGTTTCGTGCTATCCTTTCTCCTTGGCGAACTGACTAGATGGATGGAGGTCACTGTTCAAAATAATTAACAACCATTATTACGAATCCCATTTCTACAGTAATGGAAAAAGAACCAATGTGGCCACATCCATTCTCGGCTGGTCTCCAGTCATGCTAATGTATCTTCATATATTATTTAATGACCTTGGCAATTATGTTATATATAGATAAGGAAAAAAACAAAACAAAAAAACCTGTGTGTAAGTCCCTTTCTGAAAGACAAAAACGACATTTTTGACAAAACTCAGTTGAATAACATCGGTACTCAGATGATTAAAAAAGATCGCTGGTTTAAGCAGATCTTAGGCAGGGGAGAAATGATAGACTATTCATTAAATATGAATACCTATAATTAAAGTATATATAACCACCTTAACTGCCATAAAATTCAGACCATGATAAATAAGCCCATTGATTGAACATCAAGGAAAAGATGAATGAAGCTATGCTTTATAATTAGTAAGTGATTGCAAAATAGAATATTCTTAGGTCACCTAGTACTGTTCCCATAATGAAAATAGCACTGAAGCGTTCCATTGGGAAAGCTTAATTAAGCATTATAAAATATACCGGGTACTTCTTAGAGTTTAATTACGAACTATTGATTTGCTAGTTATCTGGTGAACTTCTAAGCAGAAAGTCCAGGAAAATGAAGAGCTTGTCTAGAAAATCTTAAACTACATCACGTGTGTGTGTGTGTGTGTGTGTGTGTGTGTGTGTGCACGCGTGCGCGTGTGGTGGTGGTGGTGGAGGGAATGAAGAAATGAGGTCCAAAGGAATAACTGAGAAATTTGGTTATCATGCTGATAAAAGTATAGAGGCAGATTTTTCATTTTGGGGGGCTTAGTTTTAAACAAGATTTCATGAGCAAGAGGTTAAAGGCCAAACAAGTTGCTTTAGATGTCCTCTATCAAAGCCCGTGTCTCTGGGCCCAAAGAGATCAGGGAGGTGGACCCCACATGAGTGTCAAAGATGGTGCTTTTTCAGTTTGTAAGAAATTGGAATAGGAGGTCAGGAGACCTGGACACTTTTCCTGTAACATGAGAAATGGACGGCTAAGTGAATACCTTTAAGACATGTGTGTAGCCCTCTACAGGGGTGAACAAACAAAGAGGAGGGATTTCTGGTTCAGATCTGAAACCTGCCTTTCATAGTGTTACTGAAAGACAAACCACATAAGGTTTTTGAATGCGGAACTTATGATAGTTCCTAGATTGCCAGCCATGAAAAGGAGTATAGGTTTAAATCCCTGTAGCCACACTCATTTTTAGAAACGACCCAGAATACTGTGGGGGCAATTTTATTAAAAAGGTAAGTATATATGTCAATTGACCTATGGTACTGAAAGTAAACCCAATAAGTTTAAAAGTGTCATAAAGATAGAAGATAAACACTAACGCCAAAGACTCAACAATATTCACGAATTCATTCATTTCCTCGTTTATCAAATGACGGGTCCCACGAGCTGGTTACAGTCAGGTAAGATGCTATGAAGATTGTGTAAAAACCTGGCCTCAGTGTCTGTAGTTCGCTGGAGAGGATTTTGCAAAGGAAGATATGTGATTTACAGGATGGTGAGCACGTGGCTAGAGACGACAGAGGATGATGGGAAGTCATATCGGAAACGGTTGGGTGGGGGACAGTGAGTCTAGAGAAGGTGGCTGCAAGTCGGAAGCAAGAACGTTGCAGGAATAAAAAGGACATTACTATTTCATATAAGACAAAAATATTTTCATGAGGATTTCTACAAAGCCTCCATTTTTCCATAACAGGACCATTGTTTGTTAAAGTGCAATTTCTTTTTATTTATTTATTTATTTATTGTTAAATTTAATGGGGTGACATTAGTTGGTAACAATCAGACAGTTTCCCAATGGACAACTCCACATCACATCACCCATGCATCGCATTATGTGCCCAGCTCCCAGAATCAGGTCCCCCTAAAGTGCAATTTCTAGTGCTAAACAAACACCTGCTCCCCAAAGAGGGCGGACAGGCACTGTGCTCCCATTTCCAGTGTGCAACACAAGCCCTCCCCTCTCCGTGAAATAGCGAAGGTAGCCTCGACACGCTGCAGTCTTTCTGCTCGATTCGAGGAAATTCTTAGGGCGCATTTACACAAAATGGAGCCTAGAGTCAAATGAAAGTCTGGACAGTTCTCTTCATCCAGATCCAAGTCTCCAAAACACGGTGCGTAAGTGTGACAAACATGATAGCTGTAAGAGCAAATGGAAAGTGCATCAGTACTTCACACTGATAGTGGAAGTGTAGGATGCACACTTAATAAAAAAAGATGCCGTCGTATACCATTGTGCTAGGTAGATAAAACCGGAAATTCTCCTACAAATTCTACTCATCACAGTCCCATAACCCATGCTAAGTCTTCCTTAATGAGGTGGACGTTAGGTTCCTTCCTGGTAAACAAAGTAATATTTCGTAGTGGAATTCAGTCCCCCTCATTCTGATGACTTGAGGGAAAAGACAACATACTCTATTCATTGTGTCCTTTAAATTACCTAACATTTAACTTAGGGGAGGAGGAGGAGGGAGGGGGAGCCAAATACGTGGTGATAGAAGGAGAACTGACTCTGGGTGGTGAGCACACAACGCAACACATAGACCAGGCACTGTAGAATTGTACACCTGGAACCTATGTAATTTTTACTAACAAAAGTCATCCCAATACATTTAACAATAAAAATAAAAGGAAATGGAAAAGAGATGAAGAAAAATAGTAATGGAGACTAACTTCACATCGTTCTGTGATGCCTTTTTTTTAGAAAACTGGTGATAGATGATCTTCTGTGAAATTTCGAGTGTGTGCAACTTCACACCTGATCAAAAAGACAGCTGCCAGTTGAGCTGTATGGCCTTCATAAGTGAGAATGAAATCAATCAATGTTTTGTGCAAATATAGGTACCTTTCCTTTTGCATATGAAGGTGTCCTACACAACATGACACAGATTTCATGTGTATATAAACATAAATCAATGGATACATCAATACCCATAGCAAGGTATTCATGTCAAGACACTGCTTCTGCCGGCTGGGTAATGGTCCTCATCTGATCTGTCTTCCCACTTCTGTCTGGTGTTACCTTGGAACCGGGTCCTTCTTTGAAGGATGGCTGGTCAGGGTGACCACAGTGCCCCTGGGGTCTCATAGGGTGAATGTGGGTAAAACCCTGGAGCCCCTGAGAGCTCAGATCTATGACCCCAGAAGTAAGTTTGGGGCTCTAACCAATTTAGGTATGAAGCTTGAAATAAACATACCAAGTACATAATATTTGGCTCTCAATTTGTGATTGAATTCCTTATTGCTCCTTTAACAAGTTTTTCTTTTCAATTACTGAGCCCAGAAGGTAAAACGACTCCTCAGGAAAAATTCTTGAAAATCTCCAGGATACCCAGAAAAGAACAGAAGAGTGTAATCTGGACATCCTTTCAGAATGTCTGCATTATTCTAATAGCTTCATTCCACCCATTCCCTTCTGAGCTTTTAGGTCAGAAACGTGCCCCTGCTGAGAAAAAAGTGTGCGCTCCAACCATTCAGGTCAACTTAATGGGCAGTGTTCAGGACTGGCCCAGACAGGACAGCCACACACGGAAACACGGGGAGCCCTCGGGAGAGCTTTCAGCTGCAGTGGCTTTAAATGCTTTGGAAATGAGGTCACTTTTAGTTACAATTCGAGCATTTCCAGATGCTACCACTCCTGAGTAGCGAGGAGGGAGGAAAGGGGGATGCAAGAAGAGAAAGAGACAGTGGGCAGTGATGATTGCGTTATGTGGCCATTCCCATTATATTCCTAAATGTGAAAAGTGGCATGACAAATCAGGGACATGGATTTTTGACATAGGACACGGAGTCTTAATTTTTCAGAGACTCAGCCCCTACTGGCTGGGCTTGGCTTGTTACTCCCCCTTGTCTATGTCTTTGTGGCATTGAAGTCTAAAAAAAAAAAATATCAATCCCTGCATTGCCGCTGAGATGAATAGCTACAGATCTGTGGAAAAACAAAGAATTTGTTCCTCTGACTGATGCAACATTGATTTAAGGAATAATGAGCTCTGGGGGCACAGTCAACTCTGGATAGAGGGAAAAACTGGGAATGGACAGAGACAGGTTTTAGTTTCAATTAATCTGTTATCCAGCATAACTCTTCAGTTTCTAAAACACAATGACATGCATTGTACAAGCTTCAAGGTTATCGCACACTTGCATAGTTGCTCAACAGCAGAAGTGCTGAGGAGACAACTATCCACGTGCCTTCCACGTCCCTTCCAAAGTGCGCCTTAAATTTCGGGTAAACTTTGTTAAATTACCCAGGACATAACATAAATATCCCGAGATGCCTTTTAACACCTCTTAACAAAATAAGTAAAGTTGAGTGGTTAGTAGACACAATAACTCCACCAACTAAGACCCAAAAAGCCTTAGTAGGTGAACGTCACCTGTGGACATCTGTGAATAGAAAAAGGCAAAAGACATTTCATCAATAGACTATGTCATAGTGGTTTACTCAGCAAGTGGCTGCAATTTCGAGTCGCTGCGAGATGTATGTAAGTAAAGCAACCTGCTCTTCAACCTTCAACGACTATCGACCAACAACTTCCAAGTGCCTGACCACACTGGGGACTTAGTATTGAACAAAGGGACCTGGTCTGTATTTGGGGGTGTCACAACCAAATAACTGGACGCATGATAATTCACACACAGAGCACCCGTAGGGGACAAAGGAACACGTACAAAGATCAACTCTACCAGCCTCGAGGAGCTTAGAGGTTGTCAGGAGGAGGTTTATGCTGGCACCCGAAGGACAGGTAGGAATGAACTGAGGCAGTGTTCTCAACCCAAGAAGCAACAACATAAGGAATTAATGATGGATAGAGAGCCTCAGACAACAGAAAGAAAATTCAGGGTCACACACTAAACCAGAATATGCACACAGAGTGGAAGGCAAGGAATGAATGTGCACAGTAAGATGACACCTGATCCAGAAGAGCTTTGAAGTCCTTCTTAAAGACATGAGGTGAGAGCACGCTTCCATCACACGTGTTTCTGTGCAGTGATTGAAGGACTTAGTCACTATGAGAACGAAGTAATGAGGTCGAGGTGGGTAATATCATGAAGGCTTTCAGTTACCCCTGACTAGGAGCTGACCCAGAATAACTCAAGGGAGCGGCCATACAACTTTCAGTCGATGACACAGAGTGGTGATGCTTCCTGTCACTCACATCGCATCTAGACGTACTTGGTGTTTCAGGAAATCTGGCAGTTAAAGCTTATTTAACTTAGGACAGGCAATGGAGAGATATACCGCCATGCAATACATACAACAATGTCTTAACAACTAGATAGTAACCTGACTGGGGAGCTGTACTATTTTACATTTCCAGATGGAAGATAATCAAATATCAACCACCAAAGGCGTTCTACCAATGTCAGTCATGACAAAGAAACACAGGGGAGAGGTTTATGGTTTTATTTTAAAGTTGTAATAGTCATTAAAAAAAACCAGACTTAACAATGACTGAAAGCAGTAAATGACTTCATAAAGACTACCTTACGCTAACTTTATTGCCACATCAATACGGCAGTGGTATTTGTTATAAATCTATTACTAAGTACATGAAATGCCTCCACAACATATACCAAAATGCCCAATAGAAAGTTTCCAAGGACAAGACTTACTTAGTTCTATCTCAAATATCTGTCTACACCAGAGATTGAAATGTCAGTTATAACGATGAATGGGGTATGGTCACCATGGCTGCATACCGTACCCACTTCCAGATTTAATGATCCGGGTGCCCACATGAAGTTATTATCATCATCACGTACGTGATGACACTGAATTACAATATTCAGAACATGTTTTTGGAAAAAAAACGATCACAACAGATATTCCTCATACCCTGGCAGTCTATTGCTAAGTTAATATGGATAAAAATTATTGTGGGTAATTTACTGAGAATTTCAAGCCCCATGCCATTTAATCTCTTAACATCCAGATAAGCAAGGCAGGGCAGACTTAATTGCGCTTGAAGGATATGGCTAATTACTACAACTGTTGATTTAATTATTGTCAGCAGTAATCTAGGAGAAATGGTATTACAAATGACGGGTGTCTTCCCCACACAACTGAGTATGCGGGGTGGCGGTATCCACTGGACAAAAATCAATGTATAGTATGTCCGTTCCAGTAGAATCCTCTCTCAAAATCTAGCAAGGGTCCTGGTGAAAAGTCTGAAACTTATTTCTGTCTAATTGGTGGATAAACACATATATTGTAGAACCTTTCATAGAGTGTCACTGTGACAGTCTTTTGGGGCAGAGCCTGTGCCCATTAATCACCTTTGAGTGCGTTGTCTATGTTAGAAATAATCATTAGGAAACAGGCTAGCTTCCTATCAATAGCTCTGGGGAGACAAACGCAGCGCTGACACAAATTTTATGACCACTGACAAAATGCAAGTGACCATTTCTCTCTTGTTCCCTTAGCGAAGCCAGAAGTGAAAAGCGGGAATGACGTTTTCCTTGCCACTCCAATGACAGACAAATGCTTTCTGATTGTGTGTCAGTATGTTTTTTATTTAGCTGCAAGCCTCCTTAATTACTAACACGATGAATTAGATAGAAAGAAACGGTCCAGGTGGCTGGCGTGCATTTACAGGTGCTGTAGGTGTGTGTGTGGAGTCTTATTTTATGTCTCATTTAATGATCACATAGAATAAAATACCCCAAAATATTATCATCTGAGGGTGAAGGTAAAGGATAAGTGAGCTGAGGGAGCTGAGCTCATGATGCAACACATAGACGACGTAACGTAGAACTGTACACCTCGAACCTATGGAATTGTCCTCACCAATGTCCTAGTCCAAAACATCTACTAAAAAATAAAAATAAACTAGAAGAACAAGAACAAATGAGTTGAAAGACGCTGGATCAGCCGGGGAGGATAAAAAGTATAAAACAGCCAGGCGTCTGAGGCAACCCGGCAGAGGTGACTTCAAAGTCAAGAGTGACATGGCCTGTGGAGACTGTTAAGAAGACAGATACCAGCAATTTGAGGAACAATGTGTGTTTGTTGAAGGAAATTCTCCCAGCTGTTCCTCTCAGGCAGCGTCAAGTTCACTAGGGGTCAAAAGAATCATATCCTATAAAATATACTTAAAACACTTTCAACTTCCCAAGACCTGAAATATGTGCCTTGCTCGCTGTAAGGAGTTTAGGGACAGAGATGTGGATTTTATTTTTATTTTCAAGGCAAGTGAAGTTCTAGAGATAACGTCCCGTCAATGATAAGAGGCCATTAGGACCTTGAGCCGATATGAACACACAGATAACGGAGCCCTATAGAACTAGAGGCATCAGAAATGCCAGGGTCAGGACGAGACTGCAATTCAGAACAGAATGCCAAGAAAATCAATCGCCGCCAACAGGAACAGGTATCAGAAGGTTATGCGGCAATGTTCACTAATTACGTGTTGTCTGCTCTGTGTTCCTCCCACATCCCAAGCATCCCGGGGACTCTGCACGTGCTGCGTATGCCGCGAAGTATCCGGGAAGAAGTGGAGCTTGCGCCTTCATGTCCTGAGTGCCTAATCTAATGTCACCTTAATCCCAGTGGCTTTTCCCATCTACCCTACAGAAAATAGCAACTCCCCAGCCTACCTTCCCAAACTCCCTCTGCCTCTAGCTTGCTTTATTTTTCATAGCGTCACATGGCCTATTTTATTGCGTATTTCCTTGCATTTCACGTTCCCTTCCCCAACAGAACTTGGCACATTGCTCTGATGGTAGCACTACAGCCGTGTCTGGAAAGTCATCTAATAGCGGATCGATAAGTGTTTCTTTCAGTGAATAAACTTCATCAGACAGTTATGGATTGTTACGGGCAAAGCATTGCGTTACGCTCAGAGGATGCTTCAAACAGGACTCCAAGGTGCCCTAAACTCAAAACAACCACCACAACAACTTAGCGATGAGTGGAATAAGCAGATGGTGGTCAATATATAAGACAGAACAGAGAGAGTAAAAAAGAAGTGACCTCGTATTGCCTGAGAAGAGAGAAGAGAAAGGGTTGACTCAGCAGAGACGGCGATAGAAGACGAGGCGTTTGAGGGAAACCTTGACCGGAGCCGGTTTCTACCCACGAGGAGGCCGTTGAAACCACCGACTAGCAGGAAGGCGTGTGGGCACAGGTGGGGAGAGGAAGAATGGTGATGAGTTCTGGGGACCACCCAGCATCCCGGTATAGCCCAGAGCACAGGTGGCACCAGGAGGGGGCACGCTGTCCATGACAAGGACGCAGAGTCTCTGATAGGTCGTGTTTGTATCTCATGTTCCAGTGCGGCGAGTGCCAATATTTGGGACTATGAGAACCCTTTTTTTTTGCTTTCAACATTGAACCCAAATGCTATCCTATGTGATACAGTGACGCTCATAACATACAAGATATACGGCACTCCAAGTTCTTACAAACCTAGCACCACCTTGAAATTCGTTTTTATTAAACATACCGTTTCTTAAAAAAACATATTCCACTTTCAGAATTTATCTCCACATCTTTCTTTAAAAAACAAAAAAAAATTGTTTTCTCAAGGTCAGCTGGAATTTCAGCCAGGGAGTTTACAGGTGCACCTTGCTTTATGCCTAAAATGAGTGTTGGAACATGTGAACACACACTGCACACTTCAACAAGCAGAATGAGGTCGTCTGTGGGGAAAAAGATTCCGTATTTAAACTCTCAGGGAAAAAGTTATTTCCGCCACGGCCGAATCTGCGGAGACTGGTTTGCGGCTGTTAGAGGTCTGCCGGGTGTTGGTTTCTGTCTGGCCGTCTGACCAGTGCAAACGTGTCCTAAACGCCACGAATCCCACCCGGGAGTCACCATCGCTCTGCAGCCACGCGCCTGTGAGGGCTCCATCTGAACACAGCTCAAGTCGTTCCGTCCTCTGCCATCCCCGCCCCTCCCGGGCAGGGAAGCACCAATCAGCCGCCCAGGCAGCAGTGGGGAGCGGATTTCACAGCCCCCCTGAATGTCTAAGTCCCTTAGCTCGCCCTCCCCTGGAGGGCTCTGCCCCTTCCCAGACCTCTCCTCCGGTTGTGGCAGGATTTTCACCAGAGGGTATCGTATTACACCTTTAGGGAAGGAGACCATTCCAAAGCTTACTTCTGTCCTCCCTGACTTTTAAAGCCAGGATTTCAAGTGCGCGATTATTGCTTTAATTGGATTACAATCGCCTCGAGGCTCGTTTACGGGGTTGTACAGGCTCAAAACACACGCACAAGCGATACGATTGGAAACCAAAGAGCCCTGGATGTGGGTGATGGGAGAAGGCGGGTGTTTTTATACCCCTTGGGCAGCAAACGATCGAACCGCAACCCACTTTGCAAGAGCTACTTGTGGAAGATAAGACACTCATTTAAGGAGCCTGTTTGCTTTTACTGCCGAGTTTTCTTTAGACTTTCATTGGATGACGTGCCTGCTCTCCCATATTTTCTATGATTGCGATATCGAAGCAGCCGGACAGCCAGCTGACAGGACAGAACGTCACACACTAGGTTTTCATTTTTTTAAAACCGAACCATTCTGTGTCCCCTTCCCGTGCTCACGGCTATAGCTTTGCACGTCTCCTGACCTGCCTCCTGCCTTTCACACTTCATCAGGAATTGTTTCTGTGCATCTTCTATTGGCCCCGGGCATTCGGGCAATGGTGACCCACACGGGGAACCAAAAAATAAAACGTGAGGGGGGTGTCTACAGACACAGCAGCAAAGGTGTAGGATGGTTAGGGCGTCCTTTGGACTCGTTCCTGTAAGGAAATCATCAGCAATAGATGTGCCGACGGTGAGCCCATCGTTTGTTATAGAAAGAAAGCAGCAGCGGGCTAGTGTCCGCAGCACAAGAAAAGAGCGGCTTCTAAGGCCACCGGCTTTCCCAGGCAGCTGGAAACGCCCCCGCCCTCCGCCGTACCCTGTGGTGCGTGAAACTTCTCCAAACAAACGTCCAGTGTTTCGGGGGTTGGTGACGATGGTGTCAAAGAACACAGCCCTGCCCTTAATAAAAACCACTCTGCGTTTCGCTCGCCCTCTGGGCTGTGAGCGAGAGGTGGTTGCTGGCAGTCGGTCTGGGCTGTCACATCCCCAGCAACAGCTGCAGGCGTCGGAAGGCTGACTTGGACGGAGCACAGAACAAGTTGCCACACGGGCTCACCGTCGAAGACGGCGGACAGTCAGGGAGAGGCTATGCTGCGGACTTCAGACAACAGAGCCCATGGAGCGGTCCGGCACGGGCCCGACTCTCACAGGCTCGGCCAGGAACCAGCTCGCTGTCAGACTCTGCTTTTCAGCTCGCCCCTGGCACTTGGAGCCCGCCTGGTCTGTGTCCCTCAGGATCAGCCGGGGGGACATCACAGATGATAGCCCCGAACCCTCGGAAACGGTGCCCGCCGTGGGGTCCGTTACAGACGGTCCCGGGGCCCCGAAGTTTGGCCATCAACCTCCTGCGAAACACTCAGGCTGTCTGCACCCCGATCTGGCGGCCACTGCGTTCGGAACTGCTGCCAGTGCTCGGGGCGTTCGGCCTGCGTCAGTGCAAGTTTTAGGCGTGCTTCCTCAGCCCCTGAGGAGACTTCCAGGAAAGGAAATCTGTCACCCCCAGAATAGAGAGAGCGAGAGAGAGCGCAGCCCCCGGCAACCCCCACAGAAGGGTGCTGAGCTCGCCTGAAATGGCATTTGATGTTTCTCTGTTGTCTCGTAAACCTTTCTGAGGGTTTCCATAGCAACGAGGGCATTATCCCCTCTCTCCCCGCAACACCTTTCAAGCACATCACAGGGAGAAACATGAAGGTTGGGGTGAGAAAAACTGCCCTCTGTCTCTCCCCCTACCTCTGAAGAAGTCAGGCTCAGCCTTTGGAGACACCCAGCCCGGTGCCCCACGCCCGGCCGCGCCGGCAAGTTGGGTCTGAAGGTACTCACATCTCTGGTGTCTGCGTTTGCTCCGGTACATGGTCATGCTGACGGGACGAAACCCGACTCCCTAAGACGCGGTCGTGTCCCCGCCCCCGAGACAAAGGCACAGGAGGCAGGGCTCCGGCTTTGCAGGGACCGTGGCGACTGACAGAAGGTAAGCAGCGATCACACAGCCGGAGCCCGGGTGATACCATTCGCAGCAAACGACAGGGGAGATGCCACAGCTTGCAGCCCGCGACCTCATGCAAATCTGCCGGGCACGCTGCGTTTCCCTGGCCGCCCCCAGCCGGGCACAGTCAAGTTCACCAGCACAGCCCCCAGGCCTCCAGTGCTGGGGCTGGAAGCAGCGGGCAGTGAAGACCGGCTCCATGTCTCCTGCAAGACCAGGAGCACTGAGGACCCTCGATCTGGACTATTTAAGACAACAACAACTTTGTTCCGCATGCACAGCGATGCACCAGGAGCTTTGGGCCCCTCTGCCTGGGAGCCACTCAGAACATTGAGGCGGCAGTTCCAGGGGGCACCCCTGCTCCATGTCTTCCTGCTCCGTGCGTCCCGGGGCATGCAGTTCAGTCCCCAAAGCCAGGAGCGCTTCGAGTGTCTTGTCTCCGTCTCTAGACCGACGGCACCTCAGGAGCAGCAGGAATGGCCCGTTTTCACGTGATATCCCCAGGCTCCCCGGGGCAGGCAGGGCACACGTGACAGCCAGGCTCGGTGTGTGTTGACGATGTGCCCAGCCCTGTGCCCACTGCACAGAAGCTGTCATGTGCTCGGACGTCTCCCTCCTTTGCCGCCGCGGCCTCGCGTCTGTCCTCAGACCTCTCTAGTCTGTGTTTGGGGCACACCCTGCTCTGCACTCGTCCCCGCAATGTCACCCCCTCAGGACCGCAGGGGAGGGCTGTGTCCGTCACACACGTGACGGTGTCTGAGCTGCGCTTCTTACTTAAAACCCCGGAGGGATTTACACGCCTGTGCAGAACGTCTCAGTGCTGAGACGTCCTGCATGTCCCTTTCCAGCCCAAAGTCCCCCTCCTGTGTGAGCGAATCGGGCTGCTTGATCCCTGGCTCTTCTCGGCAGAAGGATTATTTCCGTGTCAAGGACACGTTTAGACGTAACTACCTACCACAGCTCAGAATCACGGGGATGAGAGGATTTCGGTGGGCTTGCCGCTCAGCTGCCCTGACGTCTCCCAAACCCACCGCAAGGATAAGACTGTGGCGAAGCCCCGGGGCCGTGTGTCACCGCAATTACCTACACGTCACACGGGACCCGAGAAGGATGTCCCTCGTGCTTTCTCTACTAGAGACGTGCACCCCCAGAGTACTTTTCTATGACTTCAGACAACAGCCGAATTCATGCTCGCGACGACCACCACTGTCTTACTTCATGCAAATACTTGCCGTGTATTGTTTGGTCTCAAGGTTCACTTGAACGAGTCCACTGATTTGAATGCAATTATATACTCACAGGTGTGAAGATATATTTTAAATGTCCTGAATCAAAGTCACAACCAATAAGCAAATTCTCCTTAATAAAAGTTACCTATGCTAAAAGACCAATAAACCCTAAACCTACTGTAATCAAGCAAGATTAATACAGTGTTTGTGTGACTCATGTAGTGTATATATTTAGGATATGAATAAATATAAATAAATATGAATAATCATTCATGATTATTAGGTGGATGGATATAGCCTAGTGGCATAATGATACAAATATTAATCTTATCATTATTACAAAGTCTACTTAATTTGTACTTTTCTTTTTTTTTTTTAAGATTTAGTTCATTGTTTTGACAGAGAGAAAGGGGAGGACCCAGAGCCGTCTCCATAGTTGCACATCATCAGTTTTCGACCTGGTTTCGTTCCACACAGGTGGGCGGGGGCCGTGCGGGGCGGGAACCGGGCTGGGGGCCTCCCGCATGGGAAGCTCACCCCAGTTTAGCATATGGGTCCCCACGGGCCGGGGCCAGAATTCGATCCTTGGACCCTGGGCTGCAAGGTGAGCACTTAACCCACTGAGCCCTCCCAGCATCCCCTGTATTTTTCTACGTTGTTAGTTTTTCATTATAATTCACACTGATTTTTGCGAAGATCATGTAACAATTTAATTAAATTTAGGACCGGGGAAGCCGGGATGGCTCATTGGGTTAAGTGCTCACTTTGCAGCCCCGGGGGTCTGAGGATTGAATCCCATCCCCAGCCTGTGTGAACCCCTATGCTGAACTGGGGGTGCTTCCCATGCAGGAGGCCTCTGGCCGGGCTCTCCCCCTGCATGGCCCCCGTCCACCTGTGTGAAACAAAACCATGTAGAAAACGGATGATGTACAACTATGGAGACGGCTCTGGGCCCTCCCCCTTCTCCCTGCCTCTCTCTGTCTGTCAAAAACAAAATAAATCTTTAAAAAATAAAAAAAAACAAACAAATAAAATTTAGGACCCCATCTATGATTCTCCATCTACGAACTGAAATTAATTTGGCTTTAATTTGTTTCATACATGCACTTTGTGCACTCAGATTGCCCCGTCTGGATGAGTGGTAACATGAAAGACGATGCCCTTTAAGTTCCGTAGAGGCTAAGGTGACCAGATTTTAGCATTGGTGAAGCGGGGCACCATTGACCGGGGGGGGGGGAGGGGGTTCTTGATTAAAAATTTGGTCTATCTCCCGCTGTTCCCTAGCTTGTCATGCATTCTTTCCAAAAATTGGGACTTTTTAAAAACGCCACAGGACGCAGGACAAATCATTAAAAATCGGGACTGTCCCACCAAAAGCAGGACGTCTGGTCACCTTAGTATAGACCCTCTGAAAGTGTAGTTGCGGTCCCGTGACAGCATATAAAAATCTGTCCTTGACAGTCCACCCCTCCCCGAGGCTGTGTGGCCAGTGCTGAGTGTTGAAAAGACTGGAGTCACAGGGGATCACAAAGCCTTGGTGAGAGAGTGACCGAGATCTGCAGGAAGCTCATAGGGACGAGTGGATGCATGGATGCACGACGGGACCCCATGGGTGCTGATGTGAGTTCCTCTTATGTCGTTTGTTGCCAACATGTAACCATACTCCACACCACTGCTCATTACGCACATGAAGACGATGATAGTTAGCGGAGTTCTGGTAAGACAGAACCTGCCCAGGTCCTTGAACCTGTTGGCACACGTGGCAGATGCAGTGACCTGGCATGACAGCACACGGGAGAGGCTCGGTGACATCTGCCAGGACTCACTACACAGTGACACTGGGTACTTTTCCCCGGCAGATGCCGCCCTTTGTAATGACACGGAGGACGTGCTTGGACTTCGTAATGGTAGAGCCGGTTGTGTGAACGTGTTCAAGAGCGGGGACATGGAACCGAATGGACAGCATGAAGTTTCAGTTCCTAGGGTCGCAGATAAGAATGTCAGGATGAAGCTCTCATCACAGCCCGGGATAAAGCTGGTCGACCGGCTTAGTTCACACCCTTGAACCCGGCGTGGAGTGCGGCCTGAGTTCTCATCCGTTATGAAGTGGTTGCCGGGAACACATTCACGTCCAGGTTCTTTATACAGAAGGGAGCTCACTACCAGGCACGGGAGGGCTCGCCTCGAAGGCTCCCAGAACTGAGTACCGATGGGCCGAGGCTGTCGCCGGGCTGAGGAAGACACTTTGCGAGTGAAGAGGAGGCCCAAGAGTTGCTGTTTAGGAATCATGCCACCAGGGCCATTGCTACGACTGGCACACCTCGGGGACTAGGACACGATCGTTAGCTCCCGGAGCAGGCTGCGCCACGGCGGTGGCTCCCGCTTTGCTCGGGTGGCCTCCCAGCTTCTGAAGCAGAACAAGGAATGCGAGAGAGGTCGGGATGGATACGGCTACGCTGGCTCATCGCAGCCCCCATCTGTGGGGAGGGGGCACGTAAGAAAGTCATAGTACGTCCATCGGATGCGTCAGTTTGCCTCAAGTAGAATAAACCAGAGGACATCATGGAGCTTCTCTGACTTACAGTGACAACACGTTCGAAACAAAGACCTTGCCGTGCTTATCTCCACTTAAAAATGTCTAATGGCTTCCATTAGAGTAATGACACCCAGAGCAACAGTCCCAATGGATGACACAAGAGGCACCAGTTAGTCTCTGCTCATACAAAGTAAGGGGGAACAAGAGGTGCAAACTGTTGGTTATCAAATAAACAAGCCGTGGGAACATCGTTATAGCACAAGGAGTGTAGTCCATAATGTTGACACACTTGTGCACGGGGATGTGCAGGTACCACGCTGTGAGGTATAAGGCGCACACATGTAGAATCACTATGTTGTTCCCCTGAAACCAAGAGAATATAACATGCCAACTATACTTTAATTAAAAAAAAATAACTTTACAAATGTAGCTGGGAAAACAATGACTGCAAACATGAGACCAAAAACCCAGACCAATCCTTCCCTATGCAACACTCATGTGTGTACAGTTGACGTTGTAGAAATAAACACACAGGGAAGTGTACAGGGCACAGTGTGGGACTTGATAGATTTACAAGGTGGACACCCTGTATAAGGTAATCAGTACCCAGATCAAGAAACCGTCCCCGTGCTGTCTCTTCTAGGTCACCACTGCCCGAAGGTAGCCACCACATTAACTCAGAACTGACACATGCATCCTATTATTGAACTTTATGTAAATAGAATCATTTATTTGGTTTATTAGAACCTATATTTGGTTTCTTGTGTTCTAAATTGTGTTCTAAATTATACCCTTGATACTTAAATGCGCTGGCGGTTACCACAGTGGTTTGCTCATTTTTATCACTGCATACTATTTGATTGTATCAACACAGTACTGTTATTATTATTATTATTATTTTGGTCATTCTACTATTGGACTTTTGGGTGGTTTCTAGTTTGGAGCTATTAGAAATAACACTCTTAGGAATATATTTGTACAAGTCTTTTGTTAAATGTATCTATTTGTGTTTCGGGGGTGTACAGTTATATCGAAGAGAAGAAATACTCATTCATAAGGTAATGTATGATCAGCCTGAACAGATATAAGCAGGACCCTGCTTTAATTATTATTTAATTATTTAATTAAAGCACAGACATCAAGTGACTGTCCCACCAGCGATGCATGAGAGTTCTAGATGTTCTGTATCCTTGCCAACATTTGTCAGTATGCTTATTTTAATAATGTTGGTGGGTGTAGACTGAATATCACCATAGTTTTAATTTGCATTTCTCTCATGAATAATGGGGTCGAAAAGCATTGCATCGTTGTCCATTTATATACACTCTTTTCTAAAGTGCTATTTTAAGTTTCCTTTGTTAAAATTTTAGTGGTCTTTTTTCTTTCCATTTGATTAGTTGAGTTTTTACACATTCTGGATAAGAGTCCTTTGTTCTTTTTAAAAAGATTTTTATTAAAAAATATAGCTAACACACAATACTATGTCAGTTTCAGGTGTACACCATGGTCATTCAACCTTTATGTGCCTAAAGAAGCGATCGCCACAGTAAGTCCAACAACCATCTGTCACAATGTTATTGACTATATTCCTCAGGCTGTATGTTACACCCCCAGGACTTACTTGCTTTATACCTGGAAATATGGATTTCTTATCCTCCTTCCCCTCTTCCTGAGACCAGTACCCCAGGCTGGAGAGCCTAGTGTGGGGCTGGGGTCCTTCACTCCCCCGGGGAGAATCCCTGTCACTGACATAGCCTTCCTGATTCTCACCCACCACATGGAGGTTTGGGGTCAGGCTGTTTCGCGTCTTCCCTCCTCCTACCAGTCTTGACGTGGCTTCTTCTTTATATCCCTAGTTATGAAACTTCTGTTCAGCTAGACTTCAGAAGGTTCTCCAGGTCAATTTCTCTATAGTTTGGTTGCAATCTTAATGTGTTCATGGGATGAGGCACTCTGCCATCTTGTATCTCTCCCCAGGGAGGCGTTGTTATACATCTACGAGGGCCGTCCAGGAAATATGTAGCCATGTCGTATGAAAAGTAGAGGCGTTGACGGCGGGGCTTCTCCCTGGACAGCCCTCATATATTTGCGTTTGATGATATAGATAGAAAAAGTTTGACTTTGCATATTGACCTTTTAGAATTGCTAAAGTAATTCTAATATATTCAATCAGTCTATATTGGTTTAGGCTTTTCTATATACCGATCAAGTTATCCATAAATAGAGCTAGTTTGTATTCCTTCTGCAATGCTCATGACCTCCAGTGCAATACTGGATGTGAGTGCTGAGAGTGAGTAGCCTTTTCTCTATTGATTTCTGGCCAAACATTGACTTTCCCAGCAAGTATGAGTTTGCTCTTACATGTGTGCATTTTTACTTTTAGAAACTCATCACATTACAGCCATTCCCTTCTATTTCCGAGAATTTTGAACAGGATTAGATGTTGAATTTAGTTAAATCTTCCTTGCATCTCGTATGCTTATGACTTTTCCTTCAGTTATTCTAAAATGTTTTGATTTTAAAATGTTATGCAAAACCTGCCTTTCTAGAAGAAACCCAACATGATCCTGACACATCGTCCTTTCCACGGCTCACTGATTTTGATTTGCTCACCTTTTGCTCTATTTAGGTTTTGGCATCTAAGCACATGACAAAGCTTAGGGTCTAAGCTTGTCCAACCTGCGGCCCATGGACTGCACGCGGCCCAGGGTGGCTTTGGGAGTTTGGAAATTATAAGGTGTGGACTGAAATGAAATAGAAATCACAGATCCAATGACTGTTTTATGCATATGGCAGGCCTCTAATAAGTGAATGTTAATCGACTTAATGAAGCCATAGGAAATAAAAACATATCTTATAATTTGACTAACTTGTAACAGAATAAGTTAAATTAAATCCCTAGAACAATATTTCTTGGGCTGAACCAAAAAGTTATAACTAAGATTAATATTAGCCTTTAGTGTGGAATATTTCAGAATATGGATACAATAAAAACATGATTATCCCTGGATGAGAATCCATAAAGCTGCCGTTTTAGTCGTTTGCAGCGTATGAATGCTGTTTCCCTATCTTTGGACAGGATTTTTCTGTAATATTTGATGTCAAGTCAAAGCCAGTTCAGTTGTTAGAAATGAAGGCATTGTCAATGTTCACAACATTGTCATGTTATCTGGTGAATGACACAAAAAATAAAAATACATGAGTCAAGCGAAGATTTTGGACATTAAATGAAGGGAAACCCTTTTCCCCAAAATTATGAGACAGGAAGAGTCGAATGTTCAAAAAGGGGGACCGTTTAGGACAATTACTGTGAAGGAAATAATTTTCAAAAAGAAAAGGAAAAACCAATACAATGAATTCACACAGGAAAAGCACACAGTGGGCAGTTTGCCAAACACAGCCCCTCTGGTAGACCTTGTCACCTCTAAGCACGCTGTCCCTTCTGCCCGGTTCCTTCCCTATTTCCTGCTGCCACACACTTGCCCATGGTTCCAGACACGGCCCACGCCCCCACCTTTGTGGGGACGCTGTCTCCAACTGCTCTGGGTGCAACTGAAATTCGGTCCTGCTATGACGCTTTGTCTTGGAAATGGGAATTGGTTCCGAAGCAATCAGTACAAGGGAACCAGGGGAGATTGCCTGCCTCTGTGTGGTTTCTGCTGTGAGAAACATGAGGGGAATGAAGGATCAGGCTCTAGCTGCCCCGGAGCAGAGTGGGAATATATGGCACGTGCCCACGGAGCTGCCACTTGCTTCCCCAGGTCACGAGTGTGTTCTGAGCCATGCCCACCGTGCGTGCTGCCCCCCGCACCCTGATTTTAGCTCTCCGTCCTCCCTCTCCTCACAATCACTCCCAATGCACCTCCTCCAAGGCTAACAACAAAATTGGGATTTTAGCATGAAAACACCCTAGTGTATTATCTGTGGACTTCTTAACTATCACTATACATATAGACACTGCGACCACTGTCATTAGGTTCTTATTTCTAAAAGCACGTCACTAATACTTGGTTTTTAACTTTGATTTGATTGAATGGTTTGCACCTTACCATAACTCTGTATTCTAAATAGTAAACTGAACTGAAGCTGTAAGGACAGATGAAATACAGCCGTTTGCGACCACATGGATGGACCTTGAGACCATCATGTTACGTGAAATAAGCCAGACTGAGAACACCGAGAACCACGCGGCTTCACTGACAAGTGGAATACAAAACTGAAAGCCACAAAAGCTCGTGGCCACAGTCAATAGTTTAGTGGTTACCTGAGGGTAAGTGGGGTGGGAATGAGTGAGGAGGGAACGGGGAGCAAATATACGATAATGCTACACACAGTCGATGGACCGATGACGTTTTCGAATGCTGAGCTGCAAGCCCTGGCTTTCTGATGAGTGCTGAGGATCTTGATGTTCGTGCCCAATTCTGCCCAGTGTGGTGGTGGTTAGAAAAAGGCACACGCTCTGTTGGAGGGCAGCCGACTGTACGCCCATGCGTGGCTGCCCCATCTGTGACTCAGTCGGGCTGAGCATGTTGGGCTGTGTTTACGCGTGTGTACTCACCTGGCTTCCTTCCCCCCATAGTGTGCAAATGCCTCTAGTGGGAACCGAGAATCACTATGGCGGTGAGGTGCTGAAGAGGCTACGGTGTAGAAACCGGGGGGCTGGGTCACACAAGGGGAGGGAAGCATCCAGCATCAAGGCTCAGGCAGTGGCCTCGCAGGGTGGCTTGGAGCTGATGGGTGACGATGGAGATGGAAAAAATTGGACTGCTTTTTCTCCCTCAGGCATTTCCCATCCATCGACCACCTCAGCACCTCAGCACGGCCTTTCTGTTCCGTTCCCCATGTGTCTTACGGCTCCACCTCAGAACCTGTCTGTCCCTCCCCTTTGTCATGACAACAGCCTTTCTCCCATGAAGGACTGAATGTTGCATCTCCCCCAAACCCACAGGTTGAAGCCCTAACCCCCAACGAGATGGTATTTGCAAAAGGGGCCTCTAGGCGGTGAATAAGGTTCGATGAGGCCACGAGGGTGAGGTGTCCTGTTGGGATTAGGGTCCTTCTAAGGAGACGCCAGAGAGCTTGCTCTTCCCACACACAAACATAAAGAGGAGATCATGTGAGTACATGGCAAGACGGTGGCTGCTTCATATGCCATAAGCCAAGGGCGCGGGGCGCAGAGCAAACCCTACCATGCCAGCCCCCAGACTGTGAAAACCAAACGTCTACCACTTAAGCCTCCCAGCTGAGGTCATTTGTTTTGGTAGCCCGAGTGCATACGAGGATGTCCCCATAATCTAAACTCTACCCTGACAGGTAAAGAGGTGTGTAAGCCATGCAGAAACTCTGAAACTCCTGATAGCTTCCCAAACCTCAGAGGATAAAGTTGAAATATCTGAACGTATCATACCAGTTCTCTCATGATTTTAACTCCATCCCTTCTCAGTCCCCAATGCCAAATTCCCTACAGTTCTGTAAACGCATACACCGTTCTCCCGTTCATAGATGTGTTCACATAGCTTCAGAGATTCACATGCTATTTCTTTTCATCTTTGTGCGCAAATCTCCTTCTAATTGTCCTTTGATCCACAGCTCAACCCTCCACTTCTCCGGACGGGTCTATGCATGTAGTTTCACATCACGTGTCTTTATTGTGGCCTTGGACACATTGCTTTTCATTTTGGATGGTAAGTTCCTGAGGACACCCATCAGCTTCCTGCTCCTGACTCCTCCCGTACTACCAGATCTGTGGTGGTAACTC
Organism: Craseonycteris thonglongyai; assembly: GCA_004027555.1. NCBI lineage: Eukaryota > Metazoa > Chordata > Mammalia > Chiroptera > Craseonycteridae > Craseonycteris > Craseonycteris thonglongyai. The sequence goes on along the minus strand of PVKE010001160.1, from coordinate 36,128 downwards.
AACAAATACTTACTGGATACACAAATGAATGTGCCCAGCAGTGTGTTTTGGCACGAGGATCACACACTCAACACGCAACAGCCATGAATTCTTGTATGTACAAATGCCATTTCTGCATTAGCTTCCGGCAGGAAACGTGAAAACAAGGAAGAGACTCAAAAAACAAGTTCACGTTCACGTAGATTCCATCATTTTTCTGACCTCCCATAGCTTCCCTTTAAATTCTTTATCACACAGGTGTTGGCTCTCTTAAGAAAATGCCGCCTGCTGTGTAGGATCGAGGCGATTCATAACGTGAGCCACACAGCCGTAGTGACCAGGAGCCGTCCTTTGTCACACAGACAATGTTAAAAAAAAAGTGGAAAAGCAAAGCGCTCCTGTCTAATTTATAATATAAGCGGAATTTGGAACGAATGATTTTTTTTCCACTTGGCTGGTAATTTGAGAGAAAAGTAATATAGCTTGACTTCACACCGAAGCACACATTCTGGAAAAATCTATAGCGCTGACAAGCCCAGTAAGTTCAGCCCCCTGTAAACAGAGAAGCGGAAAGCGGTTTTATTCTCCTCTACTTGTGCTGGACGTGTCTACTTCTTGCAAAACGCTGTCTGAGGCAGGAAAGGGGAAGGCAGTGTGTGCTAATAATTTAGAGAAGAATGTGCACACAAGGCGTATTGAAATGTCATAAAAAAGTCTTCTTGGGTGGGAGCCAGGTCAGCCATTGTTCTAAGGAGTTTTCCTTCCAAACAGCCTCAACTGAGGAAGGAGCTGAAGTAATTGCATCTTTTATTTTCTTTTATTGAACAAAATGTCAATAAGTACCGCTGGTTTTAAGCATTTGCCATACAGAAGCAATCTTTATTTTTTCCTATTTCCAGGTTTATCACCAGCTTGAATTGTTAGACAGAATATGTTGTAAGCACACTTTTCTGAGTCAAAAAGTCGCCGAAAAACACATTTTGTTGTGATCATTAAGGGACAGGCAAATCATTTATTCCTGATATTACAAAACACCATTTCTTGCTAGGTAATCTATTCTCATTTCTACTCACCGCGGTGTCTTTTATTTCCTTTTAAGGTTATAAGTAATACTTCTATCAGGTTTAACTGTTTCTATCATTTCCGACCTACTGTATGTTTTCCATAAGATGATACTTTTGTCTAAAATTGTTAGACCAAAAATTGGGGGTGAGCTTACACACGGGAGTCACCCATGTATTGATTTCTTAATGTTGGCTTAGAAAAGTAGGGGTCATCTTACACATGGGGGTGTCTTCTACACAGACAAATGTGGTGTATTTCCTGCCTGAAAATAACCGAACCATGTTAGTTATCATGCATGTTACTGATGTCACAATTTAAACTCTTCGCTGGTCCACTTAATAATATTTTGTGTTATCTAGGACACTGACCTAGTCCACTACGCATTTCTGACCCTTTGAACTTTTACAGATGAAAATAATTCTCTCTATTTATTACACGGAAAGTGCTGGCTTCGATCTCCAAACTGTTGCCAAAACTTGGGAGTTGAAAGTGCATTTCTGTGTTTCAATCGATTTTTCTATTTGCCTTGTAGCTGTCATTTATTTAACACGATACATATTTTTTTGGTGTATCCCGTATTGTGCGTAGAAATACGCGACCTAAAATGGTGGTTCTGTATATATTATCAATCATGTTACCGCTGTTAACTATAGGAACAGTAGTAATAACAACATTGACATTATGTTCTCCATGTTGCCTGACACTATTCTAAGCGAATTTCATGGTTTTAAAATTTTCTATACTTCATGTAACAGAGTTGTGGAAAAACATACGCAGTCATTATGTATAGCCCAAAAAAAGATTGAATATTACTAATTACTCAACTGTTTTATAAAAATAATACAAAGGGCGGGAGGTCTTGAAGACAAATATCACGCACAATGAGAGGATTTAATTCAACACGTACTTACTGAGTGAATAACCGTGTTGCGTTACGACGCTCACAGGGCGGGTGGACGCGTCACCATGGTGCCTTCCACGTGGGACGCGCTCAGACGAGGGAGGATTCAGTGAGGAAACCTCCCAGGATGTAGACGGAACCATTGTTCATACTTCGTATAATTCTTGTTAAGTGATCCCAACATTACGAACATATATGCGTGTGTATACACGTGTGCACAAATACACACATATATTCACAAGTCAATGACATGCATTGGATATACGAGGCCTGTCTGGAGAGTATGCAGCCATGGAAGCATTCTCGTTATATTGACCGTGGCTGGATATTTTCCAGACAGCCCGCATCTGTTCAAATAATGTATATATTTTTTTCATTCCATGATTGAAGACGTTGATCAGACTTAATCTTCTAATTCATTGGAAACTTGACATGTTAGAACACACGTTTTGCAGAGAATTGTGTCTCCTCCATGAAGGTCAGGGAGGATCTAACATAAAAACTTGGGTTTTTCTAACGCTGATAATGCACCAAGTATGAGCGAAGTTCACCGCAGTCAGAGACGAGGGGTCGGAAGGAGGAGAGAGCTTCCCAGACGCTGACATTGGCCTCGTAGTGAGAACCAGTCCTCTGGCTCCATCTACCGACGGCCCGGCTTTATGCTCTCATCAAACCGCAGGCAATTTAGCGCCGAATGAATAAAACATGCACTTTTCCGCCTCATTCCTCCTTAACGATGAGCCAGCAGCCCCAGCGGCAACACGGACACTCTTGAGGGGACTGGCCATGTGGGCAGGACTCGGTGACCCTGCACTATGACAGCTCGCCCGGTGGGCAGGACCAGCGTGTCCCGGGGCCAGAGCTATGGTGGGGGTTTCTTCTGGCGACCGTCACTCACGCAGATGCGACGGGTCCCACTTGCATCGCATCTCTCAAGGGGGGAGGTTTCTCCACGACACTCAAGCGACTTGCTGGCCCTGAGCCAGCGCCCGGGAGACACATGTGCTTCTCGGAATTTCTACCCTCCACTCAGGAGTCACGGACGAGGGTCCTGAGCCCACCTTCCAGGGGAGGACAAGTGATCTCAGAGGAGGAGACCCACAGAGCTCATGAACCCACAGATGGGGCGAGACCGCTCCCTGCTGAAGGGGAGAACGCCAAATTACGCGGTGTCCTCATTTCTAGAACACGACACCTGTCGTGGCAAGAGCTAAAATGGATCGAATACCTGTGTTGCAGGCCTCCTGTCCAAAGCCTCAGGGTGAATACGGTCCCTTTTACATAGAGCTTCACTTTTTGTGACACTTAAGAACAGCTCCTAGAGCTAAAGGAACAATGCCCCCCCCTCCCCATTATTCGTATCCAGTGATACGGTGGTAAAATTCCATGTTATATAAAAAGAGCTGCAGGTTTGCAACGACTGCTATTTGAGTCCCTGAACAGCGTGTGTCCCTGCCAAAGGCGGAAGGGAATGTTCGTAGAACAGGGCTTTCCACAGTAAAAAGAAAAACATGATTAGGCTCTTGTGCTTGGAAGATTATGTCCGAAAACGCTGGAACGGAGGTGCACGTACAGCGTGTTCCTGATACATTTATCCAGGGAAACAGAAGGCCTGACATTTTCATCGTAAAAGCCAAAGTCGTCTGCGGAAGGCTGTGCTCAGAGGGACAGGCTGTCCACGGGAAAACCACAAGGGACAGGACACAGGGGATAAACGCGCTTCGGTCTCCTCCCGGTGCGCCGCGGCCGTGAAATAGCTGCACTGTGTCTTCAGTCAACACGGATAATAACACGACCCCGCACCTCCCGGAACTGCTGTTAAAAATTCAACGAGGGGACATCAGGAGAGCTCTGCCGGTCGGGCCCTTGCTTTGCAATCACGAGTTCTAGGGATCGAGTCCCGGCCCCCGACCTGTGCAAACCCACGTGCCGAACTGCGGGGCAACTGGCAACTGCCGGGATGGCAGCGAAGGTGCTCGCTTCCCATGTGGGAGGCCCCGGTTCCTGCCCCGCACGGCCCCACATCCACCCGTGTGGAATGAAACCACGTCACAACTAAGGACGTACACCCGTGGACACTGCTCTGGGCCCTCCCCCTTCTCTCAAAACAATAAAATAAATTGTTAAACAAACAAGCAGAGCAAGACCGTTGTGAGTATAACGTACAGAGTGTCATTTAAAGGTATCCCCTCGATAATCGCAGTGGAAACGACCCAGGGGTAGTGGTGCATCTCTCTCTCCCTCCCTTTGAGCAGCGATGAACGACATCACGGAAGCTGGAGTGGGGGGCAGTTGAGCGTGCGGATGTCACCTCCTCTCCGTGGCATTCTCACTGTGACCCGCTGCCCGCTGCCGTCCCTGCTGCCTCTCAGCATTCCTGCTCAGCGTTTCACGGGCTGTTGTGCGTCTACACTTGAGTTCTATGGATCGCCTGCTTCCCCACACTCTTCACGCTGCCTGGGGGCGTCTGTGTGGAATTCCGTGGTCTCAGCTGTACGCTTTCTGCAGACGACTGCAAAGCCCACCTCGAGTAGCGTGTCCCCGATGGGGACCTTCAGTCTGATCAGTTATCAGCGAAACCTGTCTACCGAACGCTGGTCTGAGCCTCGTTGGTCTAACGTCCTCTAGGTACCACGGGGGCCTCCCAGGAACCCAGCCACGCGACAGTCCCCGTCTCCTGATGCCATATCCCCAGGCCCAGGCCCGACAAATGGCAGAGAAGGCACCTTGGAATTCACATCATGGTCATCGAATGCACAGCTGTGTTCTGTTATCAATGCAAGTGACACGTCCATCAACACGAGTCCTGACTGATTGCGTTTCCCCCGTGTGTAGAACACGTCTTTTAATTATCTATAAAGCCACAGCTTCATCCATTTATGAAACAACAAATCCTTTCCAAGTGGTTGTAGAATTCTCGTTCCAGTAAAGACAGCTCACACGCACACAGCTTTGAAGGTTCCTAGCCGGCTGGCCCTTCTATGGGGTCACTGGTCCTGGGTGGGCCCTTCGCGTCGCTCTAGTATGGGGGCTGCATTTGTCTTCACGGATGCCTAGTCATCTTCTGGCAACAAAGGGCTGTCTGCTACAGGCGTGCTCACCTTCAGGGATGTCTGCTTTCTTCCCACTCTGCTCGGACCCGCCCGGTCTATCGATGCGGGTGGTCTGGTCGCCCTCCCAGCCGTGCCCTGCTCAGCGTTCGAATTATTCATCCCAGGTCACACCTAAGGGCTGACACTTTCCAACGCTGTCGCTGACTCCACTCCCAGTTACACCCACTCTCGAGGACGGCTACGGTCCCTGGACCCACAGAGGGCTGGCAGTTGCCCGTGGAAACCAGATGACAACCACATGAACCCCTTAGTCTAATTTTGAGCATATGACCACCCAGTTCAGCCCGACCTGCCTCCTGAGCGGCCGACGGAGCACATGAAGGTCTTGTTGACATGCGTTCTTGTGAGCACTTCGGAGGCTGCTCTCCCCTCAGGTTCACGGCTGATTTCACATTCAAGAAATCATGGCCAAGTCCAGTGTCAGAAAGCTTCTACTTTTGTTTTTTTTTTCTCGGAGTTTTACACTCTTAGGTCTTATGTTTAAGTCATTGATCCGTCTTGAGTTGCTTTTTGGGTGATGTGCACAGTAAGGGTCCTGGGGCATGCTTTTGCCGGTGGATATAGTTTTCCCCACACTACTTGCTCAAGAGACTATCCGTTCCCAGTTGTGTGTTCTCAGCATGCTGGATGACCAGCTGACGACATACGCAGGGGTTGGTGTCACGGTTTGCTGTGCAGAACCCCTGGTCTGTGTGTTTATGTTCCCGCCAGTTGTGTTTCTACGCCCTAACCGTAAGCCACCTAAGAAGGAAACTAAGAAAGCAATCCCATTTATAATAGTCTCAGAAAAGAAAAAGATGCCAGGAGTGAACTGGCACAACGGTGAAAGACTCACACCTTGAAAACCACAAAACAGTGATACAGGAAATGAAAGAAGACACAAATCAACGGAAAGTCATCCCACGTCCATGGATTGGAAGACTTATTAATGTTAAATTGCCCATACGGCCCAGAGTGGTCTACAGATTCAATGCGATCCAGATGAAAATCCCAAAGGCATTTTTTATGGAAATACAAAGCAAATCTAAAAGAAGTCTTCCAAACGACACCTAATACAAAGATGTCACCTACAAGAGGGACATTGGGTCTCAGCGTCTGAACGGAGAACTGGGAAAAGATCTCAGGAGAAGGGTCTTGGCAAAAAGCCAGCCCCGCCTTGCGAAGACCAGTGGGTTCTGTGAGCTTTTAAATATTACGATTTCAGAAGCCCTTTCTGGTCATTTCACCCAGCCCAGAAATGACCAGAACCTTGTCCTGCTACTGCTGCAATAATTTCTAAACATTGGAACACGGTCAGGATACCCAATAAAGACACGAGAGGACAGATACTTAAGGGGCAGGGAGGTAACAGGGGCAATTTTTACTTTCTCTAGAATCTATTGCATCTTTAACTTCTCCCCGGAACAGGATCTGACGGGTCTGTCAGCATCGCATGGCATAAAGCTTGGGGCCACACAGCAAACTGTCAGGTAGCTTACCCGTATCTTGTATCGCCATTACTTTTCTAGTCCAAGGCAGGACGGATCAAGAGTCAAAGCCCAACACTGCCCGCTCAACACGTTAAAACTCGGCAGAAGAAACCCTACGCTAGAGTGTCCTTTGACGCTACCTGCACGGGCAGGCACTGAACCATCTCAGATGAAGTCAAAGCTCGATGTAGACTGACAAGTTCCTCTTCAGTCAATCGCTACGAGACAGACTTCTGTTCTCCAGCAGTCACCTACGTATGGTTCCTCGGTGTCTTCAGAATTGTGAAGAATAACGTTCCTGAATTCAGTCATCTTTTCCAGCGTTTTCAGATGCCTGCTGGTTGTGACTACTCCTTGGATTTATGTTCATTTTCCTTGTCAAACGGAACCTAAGTCCACCTCACCCCTCCGAACCCCGGAGGAATATTCTGATAGGTTCAGTGTCTTCATTCCCATTTAGTCTTTACCTGGACGGATTTTCTTTTCTTTTTTTTTTTTAAATGTAATCTTTTTTTTTTTTTTTTTAATATTTATTTTTATTGTTTTTTGACAGAGAGAGAGAGAGATACAGAGACAGAGACAGAGAGAGAACTGAACCGGGGGAGCTCCCAGTTCAGCATATGGTTCCGCACGGGCCGGGGTCAGGATTCGATCCCTGGTCCCCGGCGCTGCAAAGTGAGTGCTTAACCCACTGAGCCATCCCGGCTTCCCCTGGATGGATTTTCTTAAGAGGAAAACCAGAATGAGGAAAGAGGGAGGAAGGCCTCCCTCGTGTGGTCAGCAGCTAGCACTACAACTACAGGACAGTGAATTCTCTGTCCTGTGGCTGTTGGTGACATCACCGACTTCTCCAAGGAGCTGCCTGGGGGCGAGGACACCATCTCGCTGTGGCCTCCGGTCCATCCACGCCTGGGAGTCTGACTCGAATGTGTAAACAGAATTAGCAATCTTGTTTTTTTGTTTTTTTTTAAAATTGTTTTTGACAGAGAGAGAGAGAGAGAGACAGAGAGAACTGAGTTGGGGGAACTCCCCAGTTCAGCATATGGGTCCGCATGGGCCAGGGCCGGGATTTGATCCTCGGTCCCCGGGGCTGCAAAGTGAGCGCGTAAACCCACTGAGCCATCCGGCTTCCCTGTGATCTTGTTAATGATGATGATGATGCAGGTATAAGCTCGCAGATGGGAAGCGATGGTGGAGGACCCCACACGGGGTCGCACGGCACCTGTGACAGCCACACCTGACGGGAGGGTTGGATGGAGAGCCCTCGGGTTCCGGTTCGCCTCCCGGGATGCCTGAAGCTATATCGTCGAATCAGAAAAGCACGCAGTGAAGTACCTAGAGAAAGGTTTTGGCAGGGAAATGGCTCTTACAAAGGCCACGCAGCTTCAGGGAAGCTCTGTCACCTCTAGTCGCGGTGCCCAGAGTCCGTTGACTTCGAGTTGTGGTGCGTTGTGTAAGCTGAAAAATCATACTTATGTCGATGCTGCCGGATTTACTGAGAGCTGAGCGGCCACCCCTGTCTAGGTCCTTCCGTGCCGATGATGACCGCGTAGGGCTGACTCCCAGGCTGACCCAGGCTGACTTCCTTATGCTTCCCTTTTCATTTTCCTTTCAAACATTTTTCTTGGGGAAGCCAGGATGGCTCAATGGGGTAAGTGCTCGCTTGGCAGCCCTGGGGACCGAGGATTGAATCCTGGCCCCGGCCCGTGTGGACCCATGTGCTGAACTGGGGTGAGCTTCCCATGTAGGAGGCCCCCAGTTTGGTTCTCGGCCTGCACGGCCCCCGCCCACCTGTGTGAAACAAAACCATGTAGAAAACTGATGATGTACAACTATGGAGACGGCTCTGGGCCCTGCCCCCTTCTCTCTGTCTCTCTGTCTCTGTCAAAAACAATAAAATAAATCTTAAAACATTTTTTGTTGTTGTTGTTGACATGATAGTAGGAAAGAGGGCTGTTTAAAGCTGATACAGTTTGGAAATAAGAACTCATAGGAGAGAAAGAGTCCCTAACACAGGGGTGTCCAACCTTGTGGCTTCCTTGGGCCCCACATAACACACGCTGACACTAACAATAGCTCATGAGCTAAAAAAGAAAATTGCAATAAAAGTCTCATGTACGCCTTTGTGTTGGGGCGCCTTCGAAGCTGCCCTGGGCCGAGGGCTGGGCAAGCTGGCCCCTAACAGTTCTCCGGGGTCCACTCGGCTTTATCGAGCGGCATCGCAGAAGGGTCATCGTCCATCTCCGAAAACGTCCCACAAAACCTCAGGACGTCCCTTCGAGTCAGCACGTCACGGGGCGGCTCTGCTGACTGGGGAATGTGCTCGGGCCCCCGGGCGAGGCTCGTGTCTGTGAGACGTCCACCAGCCATGCCGACCGGTGAAGGGCAAGGTGGTCTCAAGCCCACTGAGACCCATGCTCCCGGGCGGACGTGTGGTTTCCTAAGGGTAGCACGGAACCCAGGAGCAGAGAGAACGGCGGGGTCCCCGTTCTCAGAAGATTACATCTGCCCCCAACTTTAAAAGCGGCACCAAGCGCACGTCATGCTAACATGCACAACACGGTGACGACTGAGGCGTCCCGGGCCCTTCAGTGTGTGCCAGGCACAGGCAAGGGCTTTGAACGTGTTGTGTTTGAACACCGACCCCTGCAGACAAGAAGGCGGATGTCGGTTCCACACGGCAGGTGCTGGTCCCGCTTCACAGACAGGGACACTGAGGTCTCACGGCGTAGTTAGGGGACACTCAGCAGACGACCCGACAGCGTTCCAGGGCCAAAGTCGGCCGAAGGCCTCAGATTCTGGGATGCTGGGTCAGGAAGGGCCAACTCTTGTATACAGTGTCCCTCAAACATCCTGAGGCGATTCGCTCCGAGTCAAAGCCACCGAGGGGTGTCTGACCTTAGGAAGCGGTTCCGTGTCCGCTGGGAAACGCTTCACGAGGCTGCCCGTCCACGAGGACGTGAACGCTTCGCGTGCGTGAGGCGCTAGGCTCACGTCCAAAGAGGCTTTCTCTCCGTGAGGCCGCTGCATGGGACCCACGGAGTTCGGCCAGTGGGAAGGACACGGAGCAGGGGTGTGAGGAGACGAGGATCAGAAAGCGCAGAGGACTGAGGAGGCCCCTGGGGATGTCGGCAAAAGCAAGAAGAGACTTGATTAGGTGCAGGTGCCAGGAGCCCCGCACGGCCATGGCCTGAACTTGCGGCGGGCGTGACCGCTACCGGGCGATCCACGGCGGGCTGCCTTCTGCCCCTTTGCTGCCGCTACAGTAACTGGCCGGCCACGGCGGGCCTTCAGCCTCGTCCGTCTTGCTCTCCCGGCCGGGACCACTTAATTCCCATGACGCAGGTTTGTCTAAGGTCAGCCGTGTGCGTTCCCTCTTGTCCTCTTTAGTGAGGTGGGTCCCGTCTCATTTGGAGGGAGGGCATAGCGATGTCCCTGTTGCTCAACAAGGCATCCTTCCATTTTTTTTGGGGGGGGGGTCCCTGCCAGCAAAGCCCGCCCAACCCCCTCCACCCAGCAACTCAGACCTCGAGGGGTGCAGCCCTGGAAACCCAACTTTTATAGTGTTTTCATCGGGAGATACCCAGCGTCGGCCACAGGATGGCAGCAGAATGCCGCCTGTGTTGCCCTGCTCGCGTTCCTTCATCCGTCATGTTGAACGAGGAAAAGCTAGAGCATCCGTCATCCCCTACTAGGGAGCCTGTCAGTGAAGGTTCTCTCGGGGGTAACACACCCCAGACGGGACACACCGATGGGCGTCTCGTTGGCCTTGGGTCAGGCCGGGCATGAGAACAGACTGACAGCAACCCCCTTGCTACGATGTCCTCGCCGGGGAAAGGGGACGATGGCGAATCTCCTGGCATTGGCGGATCGCAGGGACCCTCACAGCACATTCTCCCTGTGTGTGGGGCACATCGACCTCCTTGCATGCGCTCCCCTGTGCCCCATCTGTGGGCAGCAGAGGTTTAAGGTTAAAGTGTTGGGGACCCACAAAAAGGCAGCCAACATGAGGCCCTGTCCTGACAGACAAAAGGCCTCACGCTACGGAGTGGGTCTTATCCCAGCTCACCCAGCCCGCCACCAAACCCGGCCACGGGAAGGCCGTGGACATTCGCTGTTTAGTGTCCGAGGTTTGGACAGACGAGTCGCCGCCGGGCTGAGAGTGGGCACTCTGCTTCAGAAGCCGAGGAAGATGGGCCGGTGTGTCAGAGACAAGGTTACTCAGCATGTGGGGCTCAGGCCACTGGGGTGGGCAGAGAGGTAGTCCCCTACCCCCACAGCCCGGCCATGAGGCCCGTGAACTCTGACCCCCACAGCAGGGTCCTTTCTCAATGTTCATAGGACAATGTCAATTCTTCACTCATCCATCGGTTCACCTGACAAACAAATATGGTTGCCTTAATGTGGTAATGACTCCATGGTAATCACGCTGCGACGTAAGAAGAATCAGAAGGGGTACCTAACACCTGTCCGGAAGGAATCTGAAGCCGCCTCTCTACTATCCTCCCGGGGAAGGGGGGTGACTTGCTACGAGATGGAATTCCGATCGTCTGTAACGCACGCTGGTGGAGCAATGACATAGAACGCTAAGCGGTAAGTGGTGTCAACACCAACAGGGTGCAGCGTGTGTAGCCCGTGCATTTGTATGACCCGCCGACTGCATCTTAGCTCTGCCATGCCCAGCGCGGAGCCTCCTTCAGGGAAGAAACCACATCTAGCATTTTCTACGACTCTGCTTTATCTATTACGGGAACTCACTAAATGCTTCCTGAGCCGGCCGTGGAATTTAATTAAATTCTCGATGATCACAGCGCCGTGGTGGCCATTGGCAGCAGGAGGCAGCCTGTTGGGCAGAAGCTCGTAAACGTTAAGTCCAGCTCATTCTGTGCACCGAGGTCTCCAGAACCAGGCGCTCCAAGCTCAACTGTGCCTTCCCCCTAACGAGGCGAGAGGCCAGACGCGGGATCAGTTGTGTGTTCAAGGATATTTTCAATGTGCTGTAAGCGTGGCTCAGCAACGCATTCATCTGAGATGCAATAATTTGATGCAAAGAAGAAGCAACCATTGGGGAATCCCTACTTCGCTGGCATATGTTTCTTTTCTGTTTCAGTTACCAGGACGCATCGTGCCCAGGGGGGTTTTCAATGGCAGGCACTTCCTGATCGTTGCTCTGCATGTCACCCATCTCACGTACGTAAATACGTGAGTTGTTCATTCTGCGTGGGTGTGGGCAGGTTACAGACCACAAAGGCAGCCAGTTCTAAGGGCCACAGAATTGCTCGTCCGATATCAAAGGTCGCTGAAGATGATCTTTCTCTTTCTCTCTCTCCCCCTAATAGCAACCATGCTCTAAAAACCCAAGGTGAGTGAAACAATGATGGGGAGATCGGTTCTCTAAATGAAGGTGGCTCATTCAGGCGGAAGTCCCAACTTCATAGATGTCCTTGGTTTAAATATGCCCTTTAATGAAATCAATCAGTTTTACTTAGAGATTTGGGTTTAGGATCAATAAGTTGGAATCGTGTAGGAAAAAAAAAAAAAAAAAAAGTAGTAGGGCTGTGAATGTGAAAAGTTCCCTAGCCTACGTTAGCCAAAAACACATTTGGTTTTAAGTGAAGTAATAATCGTGGCAGTCTGGAGAAAATAATGATTCATCCTATGACAGTAAAATTACTCTCTATTAAGATTGGGTGATCGTTGTTTGCACATCTTTTAAGGTGAAGTAGAATGCTTCAGCTATTAGCTCCTCAATGTTATCAATAACAATATATATATCGTGAGTATTTAAACTATAACATTATGTTCATTTTTATGTATGTAAATTTCAACATAATTTGTTTATAAAACAAATCCTTCAAAGTTTCCACTTGAGACCAAAAAGAGGAAGATGTTTTTTGTCTTGTGATGAATAACTCAACGACTCGGTAGTTTTTCTAGTATATCCTTCAATGCAATGTGACTATGTTGCTGAAAATATTCTATTTTGTCTAATTTTCGGTAGAATGCACTGTGATTCTTTCCCTCCCTGGCAAAAAAAAGTCAAGTTATTACGTAGAATAAATATTTCTGAGCTGTTTTTGCTTTTTATAATAGGAATTGGGGTTGATGGATAGATGATGCCGACAGGCTGGGAAATTAGAAGCCTTGATCTAGGAACTGAATGAGAACGGGGGGTGACATAGGGCCATAAGGGAAGCTAAGAAGAAAATGTTGAAATCAGTAGGAGAACATGAGGAGAGCTGATGTCGAAGGAGCTACAAGGGACATTCAAACCGTCATCGATGCTACTGCGAATGAGACAGCGAGGAATAAAAACAGTGAGATATGATGAACAGCCACATGGAAGATGGATATGAGCGAGTAGGAGGGAAGCTTCCATGACTGATGGTGAATGTGACGGTGTGTTCCACGTAGAAAAAGGTAGACAGAGTGGAGCTGTCCTTAGGCTGCTATGAAGGCAGATGCCCATTTTGCAAAGAAAAAGTCACTTCTCGGACCCAAGGAATCAGGCAGCATTCTGCTAGGCTCAAGGGAAGGTGAAGACGCTATTCTGGCCTCTATTTGACATGAATGAGTTTGGAGACAAAAATAAAAAAATCCCATCTATGAAGCCTCAAACTATCTGTAACTGTAAGTGGATACGTAAAGCCACACATGCTTGGTACAGACAAAGCTCACCTGCTAACATGACTGTGACTTCTGCTCTGAGACAACTACCTCTTACTCAGCATGCTAAGTGTCCGCATTCTGTGGTGTTCCCCAACCAGAGGGTCCATGCTCAAAGTACGCGCTTTCACTGGGAGAAGCCCATTGACAAGCTGCCTGGGATCTTTTCAAAAGCACTGACCAGAGAGATCTCAGAGTTGAGCGTCAGCCAGACTTTGCTTTTCAGGACTCTGGACTGGAGCATGGAGGGTGCATGAGAAAGTCGGTCATTTGACAGAATGGAACGCAAGGACCCTTAAGACAGAACACAGACAATGTGGAACAGTGAAAAGCTGGAGTTACAGAAACCGTGAGTCCTCGGGACTTAGGAGTGAGCAGAATTCACAACGTGGGGGTCAGGTACCCTGGTGAGAGGGTGAATTAGGTTGCTGGTAAAATAAGAACTATGGAAGCAGATAGAATGAGTCTGGACCCTTACCAGACACCATGTAAAAAACAAACAAACCAACAAAAAATGCAGCAAAGATCAAATCTCAGAGCTGAAACGAGAAAACTCGTAGAGGAAAATGTGGGTGTAGATCTTCCTGATCTTGGGTTAGGCAATGTTTCCTTAGATATCACACCTAAAGTGCAAGTAAGCAAAGGAAAAACACAGAGCAATGGGACTGCATCAAAATTTTTTAGAAATTGTGCTTTGAAGGCTGTCATCAAGAAAGGAGTAAATCTACCCACAGAATGAGGCAAAAATATTTGTAAATTATCTATGTAATAAAAGTAAGCCTTTTCCAAAGAGGATACGCAATTGGCCAAATAGCGCATTAAAAGATGTCCAGCATTATTAGCTTACCAGAAGGAAATTAAAGTTAAAATAATAATGATATGCTGCTTGGCATCCACTAGGATGGCTGTAGTCACAGGCAGACAATAATATGTGTTGACATGAACGTGGAGAATGTGGAGCGCTTACACAAGGCTGGAGGGAATGGAATAGGGTAGCGCTTTGGAACACCCTATGGTGCTTCCTCCAAAGATTATACACAAAGTCACGATTAGACTCAGTTCTGTTCCTAAGGGTATACTCAACAGCAATGAGGAGCTGATGTGCACACAAAAGCTTGTACACAGATAGTCATAGCAACATCATTCAAACAGCGACGAAAGTAGAACTGGCGCCGGGTGATGAGCACACAACACAACACACAGGTGATGTGATGCAGAATTGTACACTTGACACCTATATCGTCTTGCTAACCCATATCACCCCAACAAATTTAATGAATAAATGTTTTAAAAAACAACAACAATTTACACCAACTGCTGAATGAATAAATATAATGTAGTAATATTCACGTGCTCCGTCATTGGTGAACTTGAAAATATTATGTGAAGGGAAAGAAACTCAACACACAGGCCTGTGTAAATGATTTCATTTACACAGAAAGTCTTGAATAGGCAAATACAGCGAAACAGGAAGTACAACAGTTATCGCCCAGGACTGGGGTGAATGGGGAAGAATAAGGGGGCTGCTGAAGAGCTTGGGGTCTCTTTTTGGGTGATGACGATGTTCTAATACTGATTATGGTGATAACGGCACATCTCTGTGACTATACTAAAAAAAGAAATCACTGAATTGTATACTTTAAGTGGATGGATTCCATGGCACTTAATTATGTCTAAAACAAAACAAAACAAAAACAAAGCCATCATCAACAACAGCAATACCAGCTGAAAACTGGATCTATCCGTTTCTTAATGGCTTTTCCGGGTCCGCAAATTACAGCCATCTGTCATTACTGCTCTCTTGAACTCTGGCTTTGTGACATGGATACCTGTCTGCCCCATTTCTGCCTCTTCCACTGAAAGACTGACCCTTGTGACCACAATAATGTTAATTGATGTATTTGCCGCTGTTACATGAATCCAGATGGTTTTGCATAAAGAGATTGGCAATTTCACCAGTGCCGCTGTCCCGGTGTGTTACGAAGCTATGTCACTATGCAGGATTGATAACAACAATCAAAGGGACGCCACGAAGTCTAAGGCGAGGAGACCATTCTGGATGTTAGCCATGGATGTCCAAAAAAGGAAAAGGCTCCTGCAGACTTATCTGGGGGAAGCCTGAGAGAAAGTGCAGACTGTGTTATGTAATTTCAGAATGACCTCAGTTTCACAGTTACATAAGCCTTTTGCGTAAAGTGGAGACTTCACTATCGTTATGTAACACCCACATGTGACTTGTTAAGGAAGAACTGATGTGTCAGTATGAATTACGGGCATCTTCCTGCACTTTTAACAACTTAAATGCTAAAAACTACAGAAGGGGTGAAGAAGCTAGCCTGGTTTCATTATTCATCTTGTCAACAGCATCTTGTACTCAAAACCAGGTGTCTAGACCTCAAGTTCAAGGATCTCCCTATAAAACCTGTTTTTAAAACAGCTATTTAGTGTGTTTAGAACGTGTGTGATGCCCAACTGTTTCCCTAATAGAAAGTGGACATTCCGCACATACACAGACGAAAGACCTGAAACACCCAGTGATGCGTGTTGGTCTATATAAGGCTGTGAGAAAATAACTTCCTTTGTTTTAAGCCACCCAGGTCGTAGTCATCAGAAAACAAACACAGTGTCCAAAGGCGACATGTCTGACATGAAAAACAAATCCACTGTGAGCCTCAACTTTCTTTCAAGGGACAGTATTTCACTTTTGGAACCCTGACGTTCACAGTTGCCCTACTTTTCAACTACGGTATAAAAGACATCATGGGAAGATGTCTGTTGTTATTACCTTAATTTGTGTCAGCATTTTCTTTCTTCCTTTTTCTTAAAAAAAAGAGTTATTTTATTGTTTTTGACAGGCACAGAGAAACAGAGACAGAGAGAAGGGGGAGGGCCCAGAGCCGTCTCCATAGTTGTCCGTCATCAGTTCTCGACCTGGTATCATTCCACACAGGTGGGCGGGGGCCGTGCAGGGCGGGAACTGGGCTGGGGGCCCCCCGCATGGGAAGCTCACCCCCATTCAGCATATGGGTCTGCACGGCCTGGGGCCGGGATTCGATCCTTGGTCCCCGGGGCTGCAAAGCGAGCGTTAAATCTGCTGAGCCTATGCCAGCATTTTCAAAGTCACGGAGAACCAAAACAAAAAGTGTCCATTCAGGCTCTGCTTCCTCTGGGGAAGAATAGGTGTTTTTAGAAGCAGAGATACGCTACCACCTCATAGAGGTAACAATCCGTTGATTCCGGTGACGAGCAAGCACATTTTTCTCCCCTTGGGAATAAATAACGTGGGCGAACCTTGTCAGAGGGGCTGGCTCTTTGGAAGTATTATTTGGAGGTCATAATTCTCTAGCGTCCTCTGTTCCGTGTACGAGCATGTGGGCTGGAGGCATGTGAGTCTGAGAGAGCCAGCAGTGTGTCCATCCCTTGTGCTCCTAGTAACAGGCTACTGATGTGCAGGACGAGGGAGGGGACCTGGTGCTGGTGGAACCAAGGTGTCAGCAGGTGGCCGAAGGAGGAACTCCAACACAGGAGACGATGACAGATGAGAACACGAACTGATGACCATTTGGAAAATGTCGTGAGCTTAGAAAGGACATTTCCACTATGTGTGTCTGGGGGACAGGAGCGGAGAAAAGAGTGTTTTATGACGTTCTTAGAGAAAAACGTGCATTATTAAACAGGAGGACGCTGAGGTTTACGCTGGAGGAACCGATTTCCTGAAGGTCACACAAAGTTCTCTTTCCCCCGAAGCCCGTGCCTGGAACCGCCTTGCTGTGCCGGAAGGAGAGGGCTGGTTTGTAGATCGTGGGAACCTCAGTCTACCCTTTAAACACACCATTTGGTTCTTCTGAATAAAATAAGATATCGTTCAATTATATTTATTTGCAAGTAAAAGGACAGGATGCAGACGAGTGCATTTGAGAACCTCCTAGACGGAGGTGCTGTGGTGATGTCACATGGGTCTAATAGGGCCCCCCTCAATGTAGTTTTGGGGTTCACCATCATGGCCCCATGAGACTCACAGGCTAAAAATGTGCGTGTCAGATGAAACCACATCATCGATGAGTGGACAACATCCTGACCTTAAAATTCAAAATCAGAGAGTGATGAAGGCAGAAATAACACATTCATGAAGACATATAGGCTATTTAGCTTTGTAAAAATAATTATGGAAACATTTTATGGAAGCTGTAATTTTTCTCGTTTGTCCTCAAAAACCCAGTCCGCTCGGTTCAGCCCAAAGCTGTTGGATGCGTGCTCTGTGCCCCTATTGTGGGTTCATCAACCCTATGAGAGTCATCCACTTGACTCCAGGAGGCACTAATTATCTTTAGGCAATGATAACCAAAGGCCCACATTGAATGACGTGCTGCCTAAGTAGCATTGCACGTGAATGCTGACCACAGGTTCCGTGAGATTAAAATTAGTAACTATGTACGGCAACAAGGAATTTAAGACATCCACTTCAGACATCCCACGCAGACAGATCTGTATTAATTCACAAACCCTGTCTATCTCCAGGGGGAGGCAAAAAAGCCAAGAGAAGGAGAACCGTGGTTATTTCTGAATAGAGCGAACACTGTTATTTATTTTTTAAAAGACACTAGCTATTCTAAAACTTGTAAAGCAAACACAGGGCCCTGTGCCTGTGTATTCCCAGAAGAACACCTACTATCATCTTTCTACAGCTTTTAAATAGAACGGCCGGCCTCTGGGGTCCGGCAATGGCACAAATCACAGAATTGCGGCTAGAAGACCTCACTTTTCAAAAATTGGGTTTTCCCAGGTCAAGTTTTCTTCGTCGCCCATCCTGATTTGGATCCCCACCCTCCCTGCCCCTGCCCCCCGCACCTCCCAGATGCACTGGTCAGCTGCTCACGCGTGTGGCCAAACGAGGACTGTAGCACAGACGAACAAAGGCCCCCAAGTCACAACCGAACCACCAGGAAGAAACAAACGCACGTGAAGATAGAATCAGAGGTGTCCTCACAATAAATAAAAGCCACTGGGGTCAGGAGCATCGGTCGACAGCCGCAGGTGGCAGGCAGTCCGCACAGATTACTTATCTAAAGGGACTTCATCATGGCGAGGGCACGGCCAACGCACCTGTCGGCTTCACTTGGCGTGTTTTCTCTTTTCTTTTCTTTTTCTTTCTTTCTTTTTTTTTTTTTGCTTTTCCACACTGGGCTGCCTCAAAGCCTGGCGCAAACACTGGCCTCTCCGGGTTGCCACACAGAAGCATGTTTTGAGCGATATCGCTGGGACAAGATCCTCTTGTGTTTCTGCGGGTCTCGTGTGAGGCACAAACTAAACTTTCTTAGAATTATCTTGTCAAAGGTATTTGTACAGCAAGCAGCCTAGGAAGGTGGAACGTCGTCTCCCTCTTATAAAAGACTCGGGGTTCCCTATGTGAGGCTGGGTTTCTTTCCTGTAAAGGTACCCACTGGGCATGAGGGCATCGTCTTGCCCCCCTGAGATCTGGTGGTACGGGGTCCTGACTCACCCCTGCTGATGTGAGGAGCAAAGTCCTTTGTCTCGAACCCAGGAGTCATGTGTCTACTGTCAACATTCATGAAACTGGTATATAGGCTGACCCAGGATTCTTGGGTGTGCAATCAGCATCCGTACCACTGAGGGAGGCTGATCTGTCAGCATGCAAGGGGTGTAAAACCTCACCTTCTTTATAGTTCTCGAAAGCGATCCCTCGTGGAAATGTTGTTTTCATACTACAGTAAAGGTATCTCTGCTTTGTTGTTCAAGGAAGTACTTTTGTATATTGATTTCCTAATGCACTCATATATTTTGGGGGTATGTCTATGTTCAAGGCTTCTTGATCTTCTCCCTGAGATAAAGAGTGTAAGTAACACATAGTTCCTAATCTTACGGAACTCATTGTATAAGGAGAAAAAAATCTAGCAAGGAGCTAGACAAACACATACCCACCTACAGTGAACAGGAAAATAAAAATGCCAGTGAGCGAGCTGACGTGGTATATCAAGGAGCAAAAATACAATCCAGGAATCTTAAATTTGGAAGGGACTTAGAATCACTTATTCTCCATTTGATTGTAGAACTTCCTTTCATATACTCAACTTCCCTGACGTAGTTCTACCATCATTGCCAAGAGACACCCAGGGACCCACAGCCCCGCAAAACAGTCATCTCCATACTTGATAGCTCTGGTGGTAAACATGTTACGTCTAAAAATAAATCCCACAGTGTCACCTGCCTAAAACTCTAACCCTTCCATACACATGTCCTTCAATGTTCAGTATTCTCATTTCCCACCAAGACATTCATTGGTCAGCACACGACTCCACAAACTCCTTTGGCACCCGTGGTCATTTAAGCCCAAGTGCACACATTTTTACTGAATTTCATCTTACTGATTTCGACTTTAAATTCCAGTCTGTTGAGCTAATTTTGAATCCGAACTCTTTTATGGCTATAGGAAGTTACGACATAATCTTATGGTCACAAGGTTTGCTACGAAATTACTGAATGAGTTTTACAATGATATGTCAAACTAGTGATTACATATAAGGATTAAAAAAAAAAGGAGAAAGAAATACCAAACCTCTGATCGTCATTGAATGGATGTTATGTGATATTCCCCCTTTTTAGGCGAGTGATAAATTAATTATCTGTCCTCTCTTTAAAGAAACGAATTAGGATCATTGTGTGTTCCAAATGCACAGAACAGAGGAATTAAACCACACAGGGTTCAGTGTTATTAATGATAATATATAGCTATTAGAGCTAAAGAGCTTTCATGTATCTTCTTCATTCATCTCAATAATTATATCCTCTCATTAGAATAAAATCGATTTATCATGCTCAATGCACAGATAACATGACGACTGATGTCTTTGCCACCAGCAACATGATATAGAAGCATTGTGTATGGCTTTTTAATAATTTTACAAAACGGGGTGCCTGAGTGTGTTTCATATTCACGCGTTTCTTTCCCCCCTTTGGCATTCTTATTCTCTGAAAATCTGACACGGATGGTTCATCGAAGCTGCCGTTAGCTTTCTGGTCCTGGCATTACTAGATACGATCAGCGAAATAGGATTCATATTACAACTGAGCTTTTAGCTATGGATGGAGATAATAAAATACACTTCGAGCTGTTTAGAAGAGTTTTCCTGATAGTATATAATCTGATGTTCTAAAATATATATTCTCAGGACTTATGTTATGAATGCTTCATAAGCTATCCTATATAAATTATGCCCCATGCATATGAAACAGATGCAACTTCTAAGTTCTAAAGTTCACCTCATCTGAAGTTAGTAAATTTGCATTATTTTAATGAATACAGTTATCTTGATAATTCAACCTAAAATGAATGACAAGGAAGTTGAACCTAATGTGTGTAGCTGGCACATGGGACAGGCTGAATCTAATAGGACACAATTAGCAAAATACTTTATTTTCCCCCAAATCCGTATGCCCAATGCAGCCCAATGGGAGTCCCACTAGGCTCCCAGAACAATCTCTAACCGGAAATCGAGTCTGAACCTCTTACTTTCACCACCTCAGTTCTGCCATCAGAATAAGTGAAGCAAAGGCCCATGGGTCCTGTGTCCTGACTCTGTGACCTTGTGTTCTGGGCAGATGGAAGGCCACATCAAATAAAACAAGCCTTCAGTTATCTGGGCTATGTCTGTCTTTTTTACCCTCCTCCAGTGTGACCACTGCTATTCGAGCCCGGGCTGAAGTTACTGGCAGTTGTGTGTAACGACACCTTCTGTAACAATCCGTTTTTCAGCCTTGGACAGCAGAGACCCCAGGGCAGCCCTTTAACCCAGATCAAGTGAACCGAAATGAGTCATATAATTCTCTCACGGTGATGCAGGGATCATAAAAACACATCATGTGGCCCTCTCACAACACTGGGTCACAGCAGAAGATAAGAACACGCCTCTCTTACAAGAGTGTGATCAGGCCAGGGGATGTATTTTTAAGACACAAGAAGCATGTGAGATATGCCTCTAGCCCTGGGATCACATCGATGCCTGAGATGAATTGTCTTTTTAAAGAAAAGGAAATATTACTCGGTATGGTTTTCTAGCTCAAGTTTGCCATAGCAGCTGGAGCTTAAACGTGTAAATACAACTTGCTCTTGTTCTATGAATAATAACCACCAATAATTCCAATGATGCATTCGTTATTCATCCATTAATGCAACAAAGGAAGGGAGCATTCATAGCTGTCTGATTGCCTGGATCTTAAGTCTTTAGTTTTGGGCACAGTCGCCAGACCTGGATTCAAATCTCTGCTTCATGACCTTGGACGAGGTCATCACAAATTCTCCTAAGTGTCAGAATTGTCACCTGAAAATGGAAATTGAAGACCTGTGAAGCTTGCGTTTGGCTCATACGCACCTTGTGGGTAATGCTCCCTGAGGCCAGCCCCCTCCTGGAACTAGGAAAGGACTCTAAATGCAGATTTCCCACAGGGTTCCTGCTACCTGAGCTCAGAATTCAGCACCCTGTACAGAGTGTGCTGGGCAGCTAGAACGCGGGGACCACTTCTTGTTGCTCCTTTGTCTCCACCATGTATGTAGCAGATTCCTTACTCAGCACACTTGGCCTACATGTTAACAGGTAAATAAAAGGCATTTCTGCATGAACTCCAATGTCAATGCAAGCCACACGTAGATGTTATTTCCCCATTTTCATACTCATTTTAAAGTATACGTAACATGAAGTGCAACATGTTTATCCAAGAGATATTTTCTATTACCATGTGAGCACAGAACACAATAATTGTGGACTGTGTGCACATGCATGTGTGTATAGGTGTATGTGTGTGCTCCTGCACATAATGTATACATATATGTATATGCACACATATTAACTGTCCTCCCTCCTTCAGGAAACTTCAGTCTAGCTACCTCCTCCCAGTAATAATCGAGGTATATTACTATCACTACCATGAATCAAGAATATCTGCTCATAATGTTTCCAATGACACCCATTAGTAAGCATGTACTGAGCTCATGCAACGACTAGAATGCACACAACCTCCAATCAGACTTTCCCCAGAGGGCTTTACCCCGAGTGAGACAGACAGACAGACCGGACATGGCAGAGAATAAAGGTTGACGCATTCTGTGGACCAGTGAGTGGCATCATGGAATGGGCATCGACACCAGATACTTAAGAGCCAAGTGAGAGATTCTAACTTGCTTCATGCAATTTCATCACCACTATCGAAAATACCTGTAACTACCACAAGGACTCAAGCTCCACTGACTGGGGTAGCTGAACCCTAAAAGATCTGTCACCACTGAGAACATGTCTCATTCAGTTACACTGTTTCTTCCTTATTGTTACATTATTGGGGTGACGTTGGTTGGTCACAATGTTTCCAGGTGTACAACTCTACATGACATCCATCGTCTATGCATGATCTGGTCACCACCCAGAACCAGCATTTGTCACAACATGGAGGGACCTTGAAACCATCTTGTTAAGTGAAATAAGTCAGACTGAGAGAATCAAGACACATAGGACCTCACTCATAGGTGGAATATAAAACTGAAAGTAATGAAGCAGCAAAAACTCCTGGACACAGCCAGTAGCTCAGTGCTTACCTGAGGTACGGGGGGAGGCGGGTGGGAAGGATGGGGTGGTGAGTGAGGGGCCATCGTTCAGTTACGCTGCTTCTGAACGGACATCGTGAGGGTGCACACGCATGTGTAGCCCATGAACAATAAAATGCCTGAGGAGAGCGAACGTGCCTCCGCTAGAGAATTAACAGTATCGCGGGAGTCAAGTCAAAACACAGGGGTTCAAAAGAAGGAAAAAGAAACTCCTGGTTTTGGTCACGGCCACCTAAAATATTTACCTTGGGGTCCAATTTGGGGACGTATCCAGTGTTTGGATTGTGTGTCTGCACGCTCCCACCCGACCAACCCCTTTATTCACAGTGTGAATTTATTGGGATGTTTCGCCCTTTTGGGGGGAGAGGGGGTTCCAAGGTAGCAGAATATCATCGGGATACAGTTGAAAACATTCTCTTGTTGCGGAAGGACTTCTCTGCTAAACAGGCAAAGAGGAAAGTACAGCATGAGAACGCGTGAAGTGCTCTACGTGATTCAGGACCATCATTCTTCCCCCTGTAGACACCCAGACCGCCTGGTGTCTAATGGTCCCTGAGGAAAAACACACACCGTAACACTCCATTATGAACAGCGGGTGACCAAGAGCCAAATGACGGCGCGTTCGCTGGGCCCAATTCAAACGAGTTCGTGTTGTGTTCACTGTGCTAAGGCCCGAGGCAATTAAAACCTTTGGTGACTGAGGGGAGGGATGTGATGAGGAAAGGAACAAATGTCACGATTTTGCGCTGTCCTGCTCACTTGACATCGTTGTTTTCTTGGATCTGATTAGTCCTCTGAGACAGGTATTGCCCACATGGGACAGAGGAGGAAACCGAGGCGGCCCAGACGGGGCTGGCAAGGAAGCAGCAAGGGGCACGTGAGTCTATGTTCCGCTTCCCAACTCTGGCTGGAAATGATTCAGGAAGATCCCGCAGTCCATTTGTCCTTAGACAGAGTGGTCAGCTGTCCTTTAAAATACTTAGTGATAATCTCGCCATGGTTCATTTTGAGGAGCTCACAATACGTGCTTGGGCAAATCACTGTTCCTTCCAGAAGCTTCCGGGTCTGCCGATTCTGTCGTGTTGATACTGCTGGCATTTCATGGTGGCTTCTGGTTGAGAGGATCAAGGCTTCTGGTTGAGAGGGGGGCACAAGACGCCCCCCTGCCCGGGAGCTCCTGCTGCGTGGACCCTGCAGGTCTCGTGGCTGGATGTTCAGTCACTCCCAATCATGGCGAGAAACTTCCTCAAGAGGAGGGGACTTCTCTGCAGGAGAAGGCATCTGTGAAGTGCGGTCAAAAGACACAGGGCAGGTTTAAATAAAGAAAAATTATCACAGTAGAAGACACGCTGCCATGAATCCCCCTCGCTTTGAACAAGGTCTGCTGTAATACATTTTTTTTTAAATTTAAATATTTGCTGTATTTTTGGATCACACCTGAATCAATTCAGGTCACACATCGCTTTGGGTACGGCAATTTCTGTCCAATAAAATCATCATGGTGTGTCCTCATCCATCTTGTTCACCGGATCGGGCACTGTGTGACTCCTGGCTCCTCCCCAAAGTCAACATGACCATGAAAGGTAGACGTTTTGCATCGATTCAGGACATCGAGGAGGCAACCACAACACAACTAAAGACACTCACAGAAGAGGACTTTTAGAACCGATTCAGAAAGTAGCAAGAACGATGGGCTAAGTGTGTTCGAAGCAAGTGGGTAGGTGACTCAAATCTGGGAAAGGCTGCTAGTATATTAGGGAATAGAGTACAAATGTTAAAAGTAATTTTCAAAGGGGGAATTCTAAAACAAAGCGAGCATCATACACGTCAGCAGTGCTAAGCATGAAGCTTTGTTGGACGTGCAGATCCGTGAACCAGGGACCTGGCCTAACCAGATTTCGTACGCATGAGATTTGAATACTTTTTTGATTGAGAAACCATTGCCATGTGGAATACAAGCGTTGCAAAGTCAGGCATCTGTTAAATTTGGGTCACATTGACATAGACGTGAGAATGAGTAGGTAGCGTGAGAGACACCTTCCTTTCCCACACTCTGATGATAATAACTGAAAAAGTCTTTATGTATCTAAAATCCCCACTGTTCACAAAAGTTGTCAACACTTGGGGTGGAGGGGGATCCAGGTGATCAAAGGTCCGGGGACCATTTGGGAAGAACGTTGCGGGGACAGTGGCTGGTGACAGAGGGAAAACATATGAGACTTCCACGGGACAGTGACGGCAGTCTTTGAACACCCAACGGCCTCTCTAAAGACACCAGTGGCGAGCTCGGGATGACTGTGAACAAGACAAAAACGAAGAAACACGTTTAGTCCAAAGATGTAGTTGACAGTCACAGGAGTCCTCCTTGAAAAATGTCTCAGAAAAGCAAAATTACCAGCTGTAACAGGAGCTACTCTGAGCGTGAGAGGGGCCAGGGCTGGCTAATGTCCTCTTCTTTCTGGGGTGCACTGTTCTGAGTATGTAACAGAATCTACTAGAAGCCGATTTATCTCAAGAGACGGCTGAGAAAGGCAGAACTACGTGGCTTATGTTTTTGGACCCCTTTTCGCCCTCCATTATGTTGACGGTAAGGCTGGGACTGACAGAGCAAACACAGTTAGGAGAATTAAATCTGAGTGTGGCAAGGAGGCTGTAAGATCCTATAGCCGCTTGAGAGACGCTCATGTGAAGACATCTTTTCTTTTTGCATCATTGTGGCTGTATCCTCAATGTTCCAGAGAAGTTTCCAAATACACATTCATGTACATGTACAAATCTGAATTCACATTGGAATCTTTTTATAGTGATGGCCCTCAATTATGTATTTTTTAAAAAAGCATTCAATGTAACATTTGGCAAAACCCCTAGTAAAGCTGACCTCCTGAGGATAATGTATAGAATCATGTTATTAAAATAAGCAAGATTCATAATGGCCTACGAAGTGAAATAACAGAGAGGCATCCCTTTAACACATCTTTAAGCAAAGTATAAGGGAAAATGAAAGAAAAGTTTACTTCTAGTGAAGCAATTTTCTGCAGGAAAAATCAACACAGAAAAGATCTCAGCTCACTGCCACATAGGGACAGCTGGGAATTAGACCAAAATAAAAGAAAAGAAGTTGGCGCATTTAATCACACAGCTTCCACTTACAGGAAGGGCTCTGAGTCGTTCCTGAACCGCTGGTGTATCTAAGATAAAGCACATCGTTTTCCCTCGGGTCCCCTCGGAATGTGGAGTTACATCTCTGCACATAATCGTTCCACATGAGTCCGGTTCCATGCAGAGAGGGTACACTATATATATCTAATTCTAATGAGCTAGCATAACTAAAAAATTAGA
Organism: Craseonycteris thonglongyai; assembly: GCA_004027555.1. Taxonomy (NCBI): domain Eukaryota; kingdom Metazoa; phylum Chordata; class Mammalia; order Chiroptera; family Craseonycteridae; genus Craseonycteris; species Craseonycteris thonglongyai. Next base: position 9,986 of record PVKE010001160.1, on the reverse strand, counting down.
TAAGCTGACACTCGTTAACTTTGGTTTCTTCGATGAGAGTGTTCCTAGTCTTCTTCGTAGCACTGCCATTAGAGAACCAGGCAGTAGGCAGCACGTGCAATCCTACATACGGCCATTGTCGGGTCTTTGGCTAAAGAGCGATGAGATTTCCAGACTGGCATTAATTCACACAATGCCTGACCCTGCTGTAAGTGTTTAATAAAGACTTATTAAAGGAAAAAAAGCAGGATCTTCTGAAAAATATAGACCTTCTAAGACCTCGGAGTTCTCCTCTCGCACTCACCCTTGACCCCTGTAGTGCACAGGACGAAACATCCATTCAGTAACTGGATACATTGAGGGCAAGACGATGGCTCAGGGTTCCAGCCAAGAGCAGCGAATCAGGAAGCTGTCTGGCCTGAAACCCTCTGGTACAATGTGTCCCCTACATCCACCCCCAGCAGCTGAGTAGGCAGGTGACAGGCCGTGTCCTCGGGAAGAACCCCTGGGCACCGGTGCCAACCTGCTCCTCCTGACTCTGGAACTGGCCTCCTGTCGCAGGTCCCTGTGAGATGGTAGGTCGGTTTCCCCAGATCTGCGCTGCCCTGAACCACAATCTTTCGGAACACGGCGTAGCAGGTGAGGCTCCGACAAGAATTCTCCGGCAAAGAGGAGCGCTGGGTTCTAGGGGGAGGAAAACCCAGTTGCGAACAGCAATCGCCGTTAAGAAACGGACATAGCGACGAGTGAGCGAAAGGGTGAGCAGGGGGCATTCCTACACGAAAACACCGTTATGTCCCTTGTCACGGGGCCTCCTCCAGAAATGGTCTGCTATCCACAGAATTATCCGTGGCTCCAGGTGGCTTCCGCTGTGTGTCGTGAATGTTGCTGTTACTATTTGTTTGTACTGTTGTTTAGCATCCGTGTCGCCCTCTTTGGGTAACTCGGTTTTCTGGGAGAGCCTCTCCTCTGTGGTTTCTAGCCCAGGGGGAGTGTGACTCAGCTGTGTCACTCTCCACAAGCCGAGATGGGCAGCCCAGACGCGGCCTTCGGACACGCTCTCCTAGCCTGAGCCACGCAGGACAGTGACAACGGGAGCAGCCGGACTCTTCCGAGCCTGCGGGCAGTCTGGGCACACTGTTTGCAGTGTCTGGTTCTCCGCGCTTCTCATGGACGCCCTGAGCTCCCACGGAGCCTTTCCACGCGCCCTGTGTTGGCTTCGATTCGCCGGCCAGCCTCTGTTTCCGGCAACAGATGACCCAACAGGCTGCTTCTCTGTGACTGGAGTTCAGGGCTCTCTCCCATGAGGCCTGCACGGCGCCCCTGAACTTGTCCCCCAACCCCCAATGTCTCCGAACAGCTGCCTTCCCCACCCTCCTGCCTCTCCCACTCACATTACACGCTCCTGGGCCTGTGTTCCTGCTGTGGCCACAGGCCAGTGCGCTTGTCATCTTCCCCGATACGGAGGGGCACGCAGAGTCCTACCCGTGATGTGCTGACGTGTTCATGACATCAGGGACGGAAGCCCCCCAAGATCCAAGCATGCCTCAAGCTTCTTAGACCAGGTCCCCCCACGTTCTATTTGCTAAAACAAGTTTCGTGGACGATCCATGGGGCAGACTTGGTCGGCCTGCAGGGGGGCCATGCCAAGGCATAGAGGGAACCCCAAAAGGACCACTCACTGTATGTAGCAGGTCAGGGGTGAGACGAAACAATTAAGGTCACTTTTCAGCCTTTTCGAAGGTCGCTTGTGGCCTCCGGGAGCTCAGCGTTTGGAGTCCAGCAGCTTCAAGAAGAGCGGAACTTGGAGAGTCACTCTGTGGGGGTGGCGGCAACCCTGCTCCACCTCGGTTTTCTCCCGTGAGGGTACACTCATCCCTGTGCCATGACTCTGTGACATGAGGCCCTTCACCTCAGAACCCTCGAACGGCCTTTGCGAAGCAGCACTCAGCCCCCCGGACTCCCTCCCACGCTGCCTTGTCTCTCCCTCATCCATCACCTTGGCACATTCTATTCATAGCACTGTGTTTTTAATTCTGCAACGTACAGCCCACATGCAATCGAAGGAGTCCCTTCTAATGCCATTTTGCATAAATCACGCTGGTCCTTAATCAAGTAAAATGACCTTATTTTGTTTTCATCGTTTGTCACATGGTTCCTGCAAGTGTATGTGCCAGCAAAGCAATTAATCCGGGCAAGCGGTGCCCACATTCCATAAGGTAACAACCCCACACGTGCGGGAGGCGCTGCAAGTTCTGACGGGCTGTCTAAGGCTCAGGGCTGTTGACGAAGGCGAGTGACCCCAAACGGCGAAACTCATCCACATGACCGGGGACCTGTTCTTTCTAGGACAGGGCTCTTGTTGTTATAGCTGTTTCACTGGGACCGGCCAGCTGGCCGCTAGACTGCTATGGCTATACCATTTGCTATGTCAATAAGGACAAGTCACAGAGGCCACCAGGACCCTCACGTATGAGGGGTTGCTGTGAAGGAATCCCTTGGCATGGGGCTCAGGCATGACTGCGATTCAGGTTGTGAAAAGGAAACGGAATGTGTTGTGGGCAAAGGGTGCTCAGGGGCTAGAACAGGGAGACCCGGGAGACGGAGGGCACAAGTGCGAGAGGAGAACTCCGAGGTCTTAGAAGGTCTATATTTTTCAGAAGATCCTGCTTTTTTTCCTTTAATAAGTCTTTATTAAACACTTACAGCAGGGTCAGGCATTGTGTGAATTAATGCCAGTCTGGAAATCTCATCACTCTTTAGCCAAAGACCCGACAAAAATCGGCAGAAATTCGTGTCCAGAGTGTCTGGCATCCAACTGACACCCACCCTGACAAACCAGCACTCACAATGCTGTATCGTCCTGCTGCTTTGGACTGTGTTGGTTGAAAAATGAGCATCATATAGACACCGTGACCTGGTCACGGGGTTTGTAAAATTTCTATTTACCTCTTAACAAAATAGAAACACTGGGCAGCAATGAACCCAGTCACTTCGATGTTATCGTCTCTTCAAAAGACGGACTCTCACGTTTGAGTGAACCCACTTGGGCTGAGAAGCAAAGCGCGATGCATGGCCAGAAACTGCAATACCTTCTTATATGACTTTGAGTGTCTTAAATGTGTGATCGTCTAATTAAGTTCAACTGAAAAAAACTGAGATGATTTCAGTGAATGATAAAAACCGTTGCCTACAAACACGAGTCAACATCTTTTTGCCACAATTACTTAATTTTGCAAGGAATTCTGTTATTATAAAGCCACCATCGATCACGATCATCAGGTTTCTGCGAGAAACTTATTAAGTTTCAATTCAATAAGAGAATTAAAGGAATATGAGAAAATAAAACTCTATTAAGAATGTGATTATGTCACATTAATTCTTTGTTTTCAAAGTTGTTGCTTTATTTTTAGACTTCGATAGTATTCTGAAGTATTTTTAAATAGCTATGTGTATGGAAATATGGTACATCTCACAGTAAATGTTTGTACAATGGTTACCTTTCTGCCTCCACACTCCTGTAGTGCCAAGTGAATAATATACAGATAGCTACTCACAAAATATACACACAAAGGCCAAGACCATTCATTTTCTTAAAGGTCTACTGTCACCAGTACCTCGATTGTACTTGGGCTGATGACCCGATGTTCATTAAATTCTCAGTCATTTTCTTTTCCAGGTACAGCGGCTAGGGAATGGCAAATTTCCATGCTGTTCCCAACACCTCAAGCACTGTTCCTGATCGTTCCTTTGCGAGATGAACTAATTTATTAAATGCTCCTTTAGGAACACTCCTAGTGTTGAGTTTTGCTATTTCCACCTGGAAACAAGGTGAGGTACAGAGCTCGGTGCCCACCATGCGGCACACGTGCGGGGTGGTGTGAGGCCATGGGTGACAACTATGGGGCCCATCCCCCCGGCACTGCACGCCCTCCGCCTTCCCTCCATGCTTGGTCCCAAGGAGTGGGGTCTTTTCTTGAGCAAATGCTAGAGACCTGGCTTATGTGACGTTGTTTAAGGTTAGTCTGTTTTATTATTCAATTATTTTTCACATGATGGCATGAGATTTCTTTTTCCCTCATCCACCTCATCTGTGTGTGTGTATTTTTTTCTGTCTCCTGTCTTATGACCCCCACGCCTAGCCCAGCATTTTTAAGGTCTTTGTTCACCAGCCACTTCTCTGTTATCGCTTTGTCTTACGTTGCGGACTCTAACTACAGCCCAGTTGCAGATTTTAAACTCTACTTATACCGGGGTGCCAGCAAAATATACACACATTTGAAGAGATGTTTTCTATGCATTAGTTTTCTAAGTTGCATTGAATTACGGTAGCAACATGTAGCATGGCATTTGCTCAAAAGATGGCGTTCATGAAATGATAGTGTCACCACGCGACAGGCAGGAGAGTTGAAGACAATGACGGAAGCACGGTTGTCGTTCAAGGAGCACAAGACCATTTTGAAGTGGTGTGTAAAATTCGAGAACGTTGTGCAAGTACAATGACAATGGAGGCGAGAGTGTGCAACGGAACCTCCAACATGCCTAACGATTGTACACATTCATGGTAAGTTTGAGATACATGATCGCTGGAAATGGCATATGAGCAGCGATCCAAGTGGACACTTTGGTCAACATTGTTCAAGCTGCAGTTCACCATCATCAGAAGTGTCTGGACGCTGATGGTCACCACTTTGAGCCCCTCTTGTCATTGCAGACGTCAAACGTGACTTGTGTTCATTTTTTGTTATTGGTATATATTATTACAGCTTTAATACAGGTTTTTTCCTTTCTTACAACGTGTACTTTTTTTTGGCTACCCTCTGCATATAAGGATTTGACGTGAATATTTTAAACGGGAGGCTGGTGAATGGCACTGAATCAACAGGAGCACCCAGTACGTGACGTGGCAATAAGACGTCAACATTGAGGGCGTAAGAAGAACAAAGTGGGTCTAATTAGGAAGCCAAGGTCAAAGCAAAGACCCCAAATCACAGGACCAGTCTAGACCAAGAGCCAAAACTGTCAGATGAGCAACATGAAGAAATCAGAAAGGTCAGTTTGCTTAGCTTCTGAGTGGCACCGATCTCGTTTGTGGAGCAGGGCTGGTTGCTCGACCTTATACGGTCAGAGGGTTATGGGGGTGAGGCCACACTGGGCACCTAGTTGTCCCCAACAATGACCTCGCATTGACACAGCTCCCATTGTTGTGTCCCTATTTTCCAAACAAATGCTTATCTCACCGCGGCATGCATGACAGGTGATTCTGTTTTTCAAGTTCTGCATGTCATTGGGAGTTTGACCACCTTATTTCTGCTCCCCCGGAACTTTCCTGAGACCACACCGTGTCTTGTGGTGTTGGAATGATTTTCCAAACTCCTTTCTCTCAGTTCTGTTTTCTCCCCCATCCTATCTCTGATCACCAAGTCAGAAAACGTCCTCTCCTGAAAGTTTCTCACTGCGACTCCCTCTACTTTATTCATCACTCCACTTCTGAACTGATCAACATGCACCAGAATGATCTGTATTCCTGTCCCTCTGCAGCCTCCAGAAAAATGTGAAGACGCATAGCCCCAGGGCCATGTTTTATTCCCTTTGCAGTGGGCATCAAAGCAGAACTGGAAATAAATGAATGATTAAGTGATTCCTCTTCCCAGACACCGTTACTATCTTGGTCCAGCCGTGGAAGAAATGACATGGGTTTATTTCAATATTCACTCAGCAACGAGCATTAGCCTAGGAGGTGAGAATACAACCATGAAATAAGTAACTAGATGTGGCTCTCTGTCCCTAACAGGTCCCCATTATCTTTCTAGAACTCTCCTTCTTCTTCAACGTTATCACTCCCTATGTACAGCCACGTGTTACGCACCTTTGAATTCGCTTCCCGGACAGCTCTCCCTCGCTCAAGTTATTCCTCTTAACTAGAGCGTGCTGACTTATCAACCCTAACACATCATTCATTGCTTAACGTTCAACTCAAAAGCCACCTTTTAGAGAGGAAAAGCTTTGACTAATTAACCCCACCTCAACTTCCTCCCGAATTTACACCATGTTCATCCAGAAATGGATGAACTAATATGAAATTGTCTATTCACCCCAGGACTACAGCCGGGTCCAGGTTTAAGTGAGATTGAGTATAGAGCATGTCTTATATTATTCCCGTCTTCAAACCAGCAACTGGTGAGCTGGTCCACACGTCGTTGTTTACACGAGCTTGTCAACGGAAACCATGAAAAGTTATATTGCCAAAGACAGCCTGAAACTTCTGTGATAATCCTTTTAACGGTCTGATTTCATTTACCATTGCTATTCCTCTCTTGACTTCATCAGGCAGAAATCTAAATTTCAATAAGAAAACAAATAAAACAGGAAATGATAAGACATACAATAATTTGTAGTTTGATAAATTTCTTTTTTTGATTAAAAGACGTCATTCAGTAGAAAACCTGAGGAAAACCAACATGTGCTCATTTCTAGGCATCGATCCCTTAGGACACGGAGGGAAATACGAAACAACGTGTCCCCAGGAGATGCACTGCTGCATGCGGGTAGCAGGGAAAGCCCGAGAGAGCTCACACGCCCATTTCAGAGGTCTGACGGCATGAACTACGGTACACGGGACATCCAAAGACAGCGTACTACGCAGCTGTAAAACAAACAAACAAACAAACTAACAAACAAACAAACAAACCAAAGAATAAGAACCTCTCAGAGCTGTGGAACTGTTAGCAGCATAGACGGTTCAGTACCAATCAGCAGTTAACAAAATAGTGATGGGACGTAAAGTACAGTGCAGGACATATAGTCAATAGCATTGCAACGACTATGTATGATGTCGGGGGGGGGAGGTGCTATACTTACTGTGGGATCATTTAGCAAGTTATGTAAATGTCTCGCCACTATGCTACACACCTGACACTAATATAACATTGAATGGCAACTGTAAGTGAAAATTAAAAAAAAAAATTACCATATATCAAAAAATGAAACAGGGATAGGAGCAATGATAGGTATAGTGGAGAAGAGACGCTTCAGGCAATGCTGAAAGGAAATGCAGACGTAAAAGTGATGAATTCACTAAAATTTCTGCAGCCCGGACCGCTAGTCAGAAGTATCAGTCTAAACTTGGAATAGTTTTTTTTCCTTGTGTGTGTATGTGTGCATGTGTGTGTGTGCACACATGTGTGTGGGCGTGCACATGTGTGTGGGCATGCGCGTGTGTGTGTATCTGTCCCAGCTCCAACCACTGAAGCAACTGAGGGATGATAAAACATCCCGTAGTGATGAGCCTCCTTAGCACTCAGAATGCTAGACCAAAATCACATTTCCCACCAAGTGGCCCAGAGCTCTTCCGAGAACTAGCCGATTCCCAGTAGGGGGCAAGAAATGAGGATCCGGGAACACTTTGTCATATCAGAGATAAAGGCAGCTATCAAAGACGACTGGAGGTATGTCACAATGACCCAGCAACAATATGAACATGCTACTACCAGGCAAAGGCAGGGTAATTGGATCGTTAATGGAGATGATGACCTTAGGGGGACAGAAACTTATCAACCATGTCTAATTCTGGAACACCCACAAAAACTTATGAACAATTTTTGACAACTCATTTTCAACGTTGAGTGAATGCTAGGGAACCCCTCTGCTTTTTGAATACTGTGCAAAGGGAGAGGATCAATATTATCTCCCCCCTTTTTTTTCTACACAATAATAACTGAGCGTAACCAGGTTCATGATGAAAGAAGGATCTGCTTTTAGAATAATGACAGCCAACGAGCAAGGAAAATGGTGACACTAGATTATCATAGTCCGTGGTTATCAGCGTCACAGAAGGAGAGCACGCCACGCATGTACCTTTGCATAGACGTGCGTAGAATGACCTATGAGGAAATCTTGAAAAACTCTACCTGAATCAATCAAGTCATGAATATCACTAGCAATTTGGAGGAGATATAAGGAAGAGAGAAGCGTAGTCAATGATATTGCAGGGAGGGGCATCACCAAATGACAAGACCAGTGAAACCTCCCAGGACAAATGAACCAGCTCTCTCAATAGAGAAAACGCAGGGGCAGACGGGGAATACATTAGGAGAGACTGTGGAATAAGACAGGGACACAGCAATGAGTCTTAGCGATTCGAAGACGTTAATTTTAAATAACAGTGTAAGAGAGAGGGTTGTGAAAACCGGCCACTATTACCAGACCGGGATGAAGGAACCGTAGCGATTGCATTGGGGGAGACCATGATATTACAGTTATGTTTTCTTCAAAACGTCATGGTTTATATATTCGGACTGAAATATTTGCCGCTTAAATGATACGTCTGGGATTTGCTTCAAAGCAATACAGGGAGTAGAATGCAATGGTTGAGGGATAGAGACAACAATGTGCTTGTGAATTGCTAATGACGAAGGTGGGATTAGGTGCACATCACGTTCATTATACTATTCTCTTTACTTTTATACATGCTTGACAATCTCCGAAATAAAAAGTTAAGGGATGAAGTGAGAATATATGCAAAATACAAATTCATAGTAACTACACCACAGAAGATGAGAAGAGATGGATGAACTAGAAATATTCCACGCACCTCAGATTATCAAGGAAGTGCTGTGAAGGGTAGTAATATGCATTAAACAAATAAATCACTGAGACCTGTTACCATTTCTGGATAATACTATAAGAACAGTAAATGTTTGTATTGCTTATGAGTTAACAGACTAGAAAATGCATAATAATAAAAGAAAGATTAATCTCAAAAAGGGAAAAAAGAACAATTAACAAAGGAACTCCATAGAAAAAACTGAAAAATATAATAAACTTGTAGATACAAATTCAAATATATCACAACTACATGTGACATGATTACTATAAGGTAAAGACAGACTGTCAGGCTATATACTTTTTAAAATTATGTTTTGCTTACAAACAGGCTTTAAATATTAAGACACAGAATCACCGAAATTAAAATGGATGAAAAATGACATACCATGAAAACATTAATCAAAAGGAAGTGAGTTCAGCTATATTAAGATTAGACACTGTTTTTCCATAAGACAAAAGTAATTACTATAGCTAGACGATACAGCGTACTAATAAAAGGAGGAATCCATCACAAAGATACAATCATTTCAAGCGTGTCTTTACAAAATAGTGTTGCTTCAAATATAAAAAGCAAAAAACAAAAAGAACTTTAAAAAAATAAACAGGCATCCATACTCATAATTCACCTCTTTTAATAAATGATAAAAAATAAGACAAAAGTCAATAATGATAGAGAAGACAAGTTCAATTAGCGATTTTTGCCTCTTTGTAACACATGAAGGCGGCTGTGAAGAACAACAATACATGCTGTTTGTCGACTGCATATGGAACCCACAAAACTGACCATTTACAAAGCGATGAAAAAGGTCTCAGTGAATTTCAATTAATCTACTGTTTGGCCACAGGGAAATTAAGCTAAACTCAATTTTAAAAATTATAAATTCAGTAACAAATGTTGAAATAACCCCCAGATCAAAGAAGAACTATCAGTGTGAATTATAAAATACTTATCAACTAACTGATTCTGAATGTATAATGTGTTTGGACTCGTGGGCTAAAGTGAAAGCTGTGCTCAGAATTATAGAATTAAATGCATTTTTAGAAACCATGAAAAGCCGAACATAAGTTTTTACCCGTGAAGTTATAGAAAGAGTAGCAGACTCAATCAAACAGACCAGAATGAAAGAAATAATAAAGATAAGATTACAAAACCAAATGTGCAATAGAGAGAATATACATGAAGCCATGATTTGGGCATTTGATAGATGAGTGAACTAAGAAAGGAAGTGAGAAGCCTAACATTACCAACATTAGAAAACAGCCACCATGTAAAGATCCTAATGATAATAAAATAGAATACGATGAGCACTATCCTCATATTTTGTTTTGTTTTTAAAGATTTATTGTATTGTTTTTGACAGAGACAGACAGAGACAGAGAGAAGGGGGAGGGCCCAGAGC